>PVIR01014294.1:0-40509 GCA_004026965.1 Petromus typicus | reverse complement strand
AACATAAATCTTGAGGACATTACAGTAAATGAATTATACTAGTTGAGCACCTACAGTAGTCAGTTCTGTCGACAATAAAGGGTGGAGAGTTGGTAGAAAATTTTAATTTGGGATATGATAAAATTCAGGAGATGGTAGTAATGGTAGTTGCACACAGTATGAATGTTCTTGAGGACACTGAACTATATGCTTTAAAATTCTTATGATAGTAAGTTTTGTAAGTATTTCACCATGACTTTAAATTTTTAATTTTAAAAAGTCAAACAATAGAGGGAGGGCGAGGGATGTAGCTTAGTGGTACAGTGCCTACCTGGCAAGTGCAAGGTCCTGAGTTCAATCCCTAATACTGAAGTAAAAGAAAAAAATACAGGGAAAAGTGTAGAATGACACACCAACTCCCATAGTTGGCCATCACTGGTTTACCTTTGAGGTACATCAGAGTTGGACAGGTGGAAATACTTGCTTTTCAGTATATGAAGTAGTTGCTTATGTCTGTGTATTTTGTTATTTTTAACCTCCATTCTAAAACAGTACTTAAAAAAATTTTTTGGGGGGGGACAGTGTCTTGCTATATAGTTCTAGACAACTTTAAAATCATTGTGTAGCTCACACTGACCTTGAATTCAACAGCAATCCGCTTGCCTCAGCCTCCCAAGTGCTGGGACTATAGGCATGCATCACCATGCTTGGTACCACTTTAAAATTTTTTTAAATCAGAGAAAAGACAAAAAATAATTATCCATATTAACCTCTGATTGGAGAAAGTGACAGTTTTGTTGACTTTCATTCTCTCCTTTATAGTTCTTATATTATTAGAATTTAAAATATGTGTTACTGTGGACTAACAAAGATGAAATATCTGTGTTGAGAGTTATAAAGTAGAAATATAAAGAGTGTTCCGTTCTATGTAAAATTTAAACATTTTCTAAACCATTTTCAGTTTTATCCATATATCATCTTCCCATAGATCAATTTTTATTTATGTTTAGAATTTGTTCATTCATTCGCTTATTCAACCATTCTGATTATGATACAAATATACAGTACTTAGAAATTTGAGCTGAGGATGGAGTTTAGTAAGAGAGCCCTCACCTAGTGTACTCAGTGCTGTGAGTTTGACCCCTAGTACTGCCCCTAAAAGGGAGGGTTGACTTTTAAATGTTATGTCATCTTGTTTCTAAACGTAAAATATCACTCCGGTATGGATAATTTTTTATTTTAACTAAACATTTTATGAATATACAGAACCCACTAAAAAGATGTCTACACACTTCAGAAAAAGAAAAACTTGTATAAGTATTTTATATTTATTGAAACATCATGAAGTAAATACAGTTACCTTTGGCCTCTGTGTTTACAGAAGATGCTAGAAGTGGTGATCATTAGCATCCAGACATTAGTTCAGTGAACTGCTGCTACTTGATCTTTGAGATGACTACACATGAATTTTCAATTTCTTCTCTTAAGGGCCAACAGTGTAGTGAATTTCCTACAATATATTACATCCTCTAGGGTCCCCCATACGAGAGTAGTACCATCTTTTGAGAAAGAAAATCATACTATTTTTCTTTTCCTGAATTGTGTATACAATCTTGGAGGGCAGATTCTATGTTTTCAGGTCTAGAAAAACATTTAAAAGACCTTAAAAATGGTTAAATGGTGCTAACAGTTTGAGGCATTATAACTCAAAACACAGGCAAAAAAACACAGTAGTGTATATGTTTAAGGTTATGCAAGTGTATGTCAAAAACTTTTCTATCTAGTGTCAAACATATTTTTGTTTTTCTAGAAGGAACAGAATCCAAAATAGATAGGAAATTCTGGAGATGAAACAATACTACAAATTCTGAAAGTGCTACTAAAATGCAGAGGATAGCCCTATCAATGCTTGCAGCTCTGGTTCCCTCATTTGTAGTGTTGTGTACATCAAACTGCATAAATACACCACTATTTAATTAACATTGCCACTAGATATTTTGAATTTATTCCAGTTTTGGACTGTTTTAGCAGTCTTGTCAATAAGCATGCACAAATTTTGCATTGTACAGGCAAGATTTCTATAGGATGTTTACATAGGAGTTGGATTGCTGAGTCATAGAATATGATATGTTCTGATCTTTTTCAAGTAATATCAAATTATTCTCCAAAATGGTTGGACTAGTTTCTATTGCCAATATGAGTGTGAGAATATAATTGCCAGTATGAATATATGAGAATCAAAATTGTTCTGCATCCTCACAGTTAAGATTGTCAGAGGGCCTGAAATGTAGCTCAGTGGCATTGCGTCTGCCTGGCAAGTGCAAGGTGGCAAGTGCAAGGTCCTGAGTTTGATCTCCTATACCAAAAAAACCCAAGATTGCTAATCAGTGTTCTTGCTGATTATATTTGATAGATATTGTTCCTCAGTTGGTGACACCTAAAGTTCTTAATTAAACTAACAGATTGTATAGTACATGTGACAAAATAAGTTATATCTAGATGCAACTATTGATTTTATGCTAAATACAAACATAAAATGTAAGAATTTTATTTGTCCACTGAAAAGTTTTGTGTATTTTTCTTGTTTTCACCCTCTCTTTCTAGAAATAGTGAGTGAAGAGGAATCTCCATTGCCTTCCTACTCTCATCTGAACAGTGAAAGCTCAATTCCAGAAGAATTAGGTAGCCCTGCTGGTGTATATATAACACCTGAGTCAGTAGTGCAGGAGCAACAAGGGAGTCCAGATCGCAGTATACTGACTGAAGAAATGGTTTACTCACATGAACTAGAATCTTCTACCTCTCCTAGCAAACATGTAAGTTAATATTTTAGAGCTTCCTTAGAAAAAGCTTGTCTGAAACTTATAAATAGTTATATCATTTCTATTAATGGCAGCATTAATTACAACTCATATTTGTAACATACAGTATGTTACATTTCAATAGAAAGAAAGTTTTTTAGTCTATGGCTATACCACTCTGAATGTGCCTGATCTCATCTGATCTCAGAAGCTAAGCAAGGTCGGGCCTGGTTAGTACTTGGACAGGAGAAATAAAGTTTTTTATTAACTCATAGGTTTATGAATATACAAAATATAGTTTTAGCATCAGTTATAAAATTATATGCTGTCAAGTCTAATATATAATATTATATATTATATATTATTATATATAATGTAATATTATTATATTATATACATTATATTGAATATAATGCCTCAAACTGTTAGCACCATTTAACCATTTTTAAGGTCTTTAAATATTTTTCTAGACCTGAAAACACAGAATCTGCCCTCCAAACGTGTATACACAATTCAGGAAAAGAAAAATAGTATGATTTTCTTTCTCAAAAGATGGTGTTACTCTCGTATGGGGGACCCTAGAGGATGTAATATATTGTAGGAAATTCACTACACTGTTGGCCCTTAAGAGAAGAAATTGAAAATTCATGTGTAGTTATCTCAAAGATCAAGTAGCAGCAGTTCACTGTACTAATGTCTGGATGCTAGAAAAACAAACAAACCTTTAAAGTCTTTATTAAAGATAGTGGGAATACTATAAGTTCTTTCTGAAATCTATGTTTTGTCCTAAACACAGTAAGATCTTAAACAATTCCGGAGTTCCTAAATTATAATTTAATGACTGCTTGCTCACTCATAATCAGAATAAAAGTAGTAGTATTATCTCTTTAAAGCAGCAATGTATAAATCTAAGTTAGAATAGTACTTATTACTAGAGTTAAGATTTTCTGCACTGTCCTTTCTTTTTTGGTACCAGTGATCAAACTCAGGACCGTGCGCCTATGAGGCAGGCACTGGAACCACTAAGCTAAATCGCCAGGCCCAAATGTCCTTAACTTTATCTTTACCCTAGAGAAGAAAAAAAAATTGGTGATTAAAAGCTCAAGATAGAAACTTACTTTTTAAACTTGATTTTATAAAGTGTATCAAGAAGTAGCATAGGAGGGCTGGGGATTTAGCTCAGTGGTTCCGGCACCTACCTTGCAAGCACAAGGTCCCAAATTCAGTCCCTGGTAACCACATACAACAGTGAGGTGACTCACGCCCACCAGCAATCAGCACTATATACCACAGTGCTGGATGTGGTGACTCATACCTGTAATCCTAGCACTACGGGATGCAGAGGCAGGAGGATTGCTGTGAATTCAAGGCTCACTGGGTTATATAGTGAGCTCAGGACCAGCCTGAAATAGAAAGTGAGACCCTCTCTCAAAAAAAAAAAAAAAAAGAAAAGAAAAAAGAAAAAGCATAAGAATATTAAATATTTAGTTAACAGTTTAAAAAGTGGAATATCTTTGTTATCTTCATTTTTAACATGGCTATAAAGAATTGACTGCATATCCCCTGTTGAAAAATCAGTCAGGGTCATATGTGTTATATTACCTGAAAGATTTAGAGTAAAATCATTCTTTGTTAAGTGGGGAGATGTTTCCATACTAAATTACTGAGTTGGTGATTTTTAAAATTTACTATGTGGTAGTAATAGTCTTGTGGTATAAATAATCTTCTTGTAGTATAATGTCTATCTTCTAAGAATGAATAACCAACTGCATTTTGACATAATTTTACTAATTTCTAAGTTTCTATAAATCTGTTACATTTTACGTAGCATCATGTTTATGATACCTACAAACTAAATGAATACTAAAAATTACTTTTTTTGTTATTAAGATATATATGAAGGAAATTAATATTAGTGTTAGCTCACAATAGTTTTATAATAAAAGCTAACATTTATTCAGTATTTAACTTACCTATTGCTAGGTAGTTTACTTAATACCTTACAAGGATTATCTCATCTAACCTTCACAATAATTGAGTAGATTGCTATTATTTTAAATTTAAAGAAATTGCTGAAAGTAACAGGGATAGAAAGCGATGGTAGCAAAGAATCAAAACAGACATTCTGTCTGTTACCGTCAGGGTAAAAATTTAATCTTTCATGATAATCTTATAGGTAGTCATGCTTTATTTTCTCTCTTCTGTTCCATAAAAGAAGCATGTATTTTAGTATTTGTAACCTAAAATAATTAGGATGGTAAATAGCACTGACATAGTAACTACTAAATTTATTACACATTTTTAAAAGCATACTTTTATAACTTCTTTTGCCTTTAAGAAAAATTGACTTTGGGCCGGGGATTTAGCTTAGTGGTTCCAGTGTCTGTCTTGCAAGCGCAAGGACCTGGGTTCGATCCCCAGTAACCACATACAATACTGGGCGTGGAGACTCATGCCCAGCAGCAACCAGTACCACATACCACAGTGCCGGGTGTGGTGGCTCTTGCCTGTAATCCCAGCACCTGGGAGGCAGAGAGGCAGGAGGATTGCTGTGATGTGAGTTGGAGGCTGAGCTCAGGGCCAGCCTGAACTACAAAGCAAAACCCTGTCTCAAAAAAGAAAAATTGACTTCTTATCCTACAGAATTTTTCAGTTTCTACTGTTTTCAATTTTTGTCATAATTATTTAAAATATCTTGTAAATAATCTTTAATTGGCTAGGAGCTCTTTTATTTTACTTTATTTCAGTACTGGGATCAAATTCAGGACATGGTGTTTGATAGCTCAGATTTACTGAGCTAAATCCTTGGCCCTCAGGCCTTAAATTTTAAATAGAATTTCATAGTTATATCACAGAGCAGTTCTCACTTCATTTTCTGTTAAATAGTCACCTCCCAAAAGCTGTGCGTCAGTGTCAAAGCAAGAGTCAAGCAAAGGAAGTCATAGGATTGGAGGACAGTGCCATCTTCCTGTGAAGTCCTATCACCATTGTTATAGTTGGTCTGATGAGTCATTATCTATGACACAATCAGGTAAGGCTAAAAATGACTTTATCTTAGTACTATGTTTGAATTGTTTTTTAGTAAGCTTTGTCTAACCATAAGTGCATTGTTATCCTTTGTTGCATTTCTAAATGCTTTCTTCTTGCCAAGATTAAATCATATAAATTTTTGCTCATCAATAATTATATCCTCAATTTCAAGAAACCTAAAAAGCTGCTTTATTCTCATGTGTTAGTAGACATTTGTACCATAGTGTTCTGCACTTCTGTGAGACAGCACTCCTCTTGCTTCTGCCTTCTGTGTGCGGGATTACAGACATGAGCCACCACACCTGGCATTGTGGTACCAGGGATCAAACTTGGGACCTTACACCTGCCAGGCAGAACTCATTGAGCTACATCCTCAACTCTCTCTGTCTCTCTCTGGCTGGCCCTGAGCTCAGTCTCGAACTCAGCAATCCTCCTGCCTCTGCCTCCCGAGTGCTGAGATTATAGGTGTGAGCCACCACGCCCAGCATTGTGGTTTATGGTGCTGATTGGTGCTGGGCGTGAGTCTCCAATACCCAGTATTGTTGTGTGTGGTTACTGGGGATTGAACCTGGGCCCTTGTGCTTGCAAGACAGGCACTGGAACCACTGAGCTAAATCCCCAGCCCAAGGTCTCTATATTCTTAACAATTTTAGAACCAGAATCTAGCAGATATTTTGGATAATATATAGGAGGTGTTTATTTAATATTTATTGAATGAATTAATGACAACCAAGAAGAGAAATAAAAAGTGATTGTACAGGAAGGGAAAGATCTCAAAGTAGAGAAAGTAACAGACTTTAATGCTAATAGGTTACTGTTTTCAAATAGCCTCTACCCTACCACAAATTCCTTTAGATTATGAAAGAATGAACAGCCTCTGTTCTAAAAGGCTTCAAAGAGCTTCTTGACCTTGGGAAGCATATCTACAGTAATAGTGTTTAGTTTATGTAGAATTATGAAGAATATTAGTACTATGTTGAATATTGTCACATTGATTACCATATTGAGTATTTGCCTTTTGGGTTTATTTTTAATTTTCTGTTGAGAAAAAGTGATAAGTGCTAATTTTTTTGGTGCCAGGGTAGTCTGTTATCATGAACCATGCCCATTTCTGTTTCAAACAGTAGTAAATCACAAAATTTTCTCTCACTTAATCTCCTTTATTTCTGGCATAGTTATATAATATCTCAAAGGCTAGAATATACCATAATTACTATTTTCAAGGTTTAATCAAATTGTTCAGTGATGAACAATGTGTATAATATTTGACAGTTTGTTGAATGTTCACATTCTTTAAAATAGAATCATTGGATCTAGTCAAATGAATGTTTTCTTTCATATTAATCTCTGGAAATTTATTCACATTTCTGTCCATTTATTTTTGTGTATTCTAAAAAGTTATTGCTGGGAGTAATATGTCAGTAAACAAACTGATTTGTACTTAGAAATGTAGGTTATTATTTTGAATATTTTACTTGTGACTACCTTCAAGATTCTTCCCTATACTGGATTATCTTTGTAAAATCTGAAGCAGTATAATAATGTCTTGACCATGCTTACATAAGTTATAAACAAAGGCTTAATTATAATATTTAAAAATACTGTTTTATAGATAAAGCTTTTTCAAGTAAGAATAATTTTAGAAAAATAGCTCTTAGATTTCTAAACTATAGAAATAATCTACCTATTCAAAATGACGTCATCATGAACAATATTTTTAGAAGTGATGGGTGGGGTTATATAATACCTGTTCTTCACAACTGCAGTTTATCAAACAAGCTGGCATAAGCAACATATGAGAAAAAGCAAAACCGTTCAGTGAATTAAAGTACAATTTTTCTGTTATTTACCTTGCCCATCTTTCCCAAAAATCTTACTGAAGAGAATGTTAGAGAAACAATATAGTGTTTGTGTAACAAATTGTTGGGTTAAAAAATTCTAGAGAGTGCCAGGGATTTAGCTCAGTGGTTCTGGTGCCTGCCTTGCAAGTGCAAGGGCCTGGGTTCGATCCCTGGTAACCGCATACAACAATGTCAGGTGTGGTGACTCATGCCCACAAGTAATCAGTACCATATACCACAATGCTGGGCATGGTGGCTCACACCTGTAATCCCAGCACTTGGGAGACAAAGGCAGGAGGATTGCTGAGTTTGAAGCTGAATTCAGGATTACCAGCCTGAACTACAAAGCAAGATCCTGTCTCAAAAAAAACTTAAAAAAAAAAAAATTCTAGAGATTCTTTTATAAATTCTTGATACAGTGATGAAGTAGAATATTAGATTTAGGCAGATGTATATATTCCTGTTTACTGTTATAGGCTTTTATTTAGTTTCTAACTGCCTTTGGTTTGCTTTTAGTTCCCCTACTACTTAGAATTATAAACATTTCCCAGTCCTGGAGAACACCTATGTTTTTCATCAACTGCCATTGAATCTTCACAGCCTTAGAAGTTAAAGATATTTTGATCAGAACCTGGTTGGTGGCACACATTTGTCATCCCAGCACTTGCAAGGCTGGGGCAGGATAATTGCTGCAATTTCAAGATTTCATTCTGGGCTACATAGTGAGTTCAAGGTCAGCCTGAAGTGTATGGCAGACTTATCTGAGAAAAAAAAAAAAAAAGAATATTTAAGGATGTTTTTAAATTAGAAATCCTAGTACAGTAAGTCCCCAGTTTACAAACTTTTGAGTTGTCAACTTTCATAGTCTACTGTATGAGATTCACAAGTGTACTGTATATAGCTCACTTAGTGGTTATGAGTAAATCTAACTGATGATTGTTCTCTTGGAACAGAATTTGTGAGTTGAGGAGTTGCTCTATGTACAGTTTTTAAAATAAAATAATTATTTGGGGGACAAAGCTAAAACTAAGTCATGTGAGTATATTGGTCTATAATGTAACAGAATGTCTAAAATTTTGGAAGCACATAAATCTTATTGGGCTAAAAAATACAGTTTTAGAAGATCTAAAGTTATGGATTTATACTTCATCTTAGATGATTTTTAACTCAGGGTTCTGAATTTGACTTATATATGTATGACTTTTACATATATATATAAAGTGAGATCCCATGGTGTCTTAACCAGTTTGAATTTTCTTGTTACTCATATACAATACCTGAGACCTACAGTTTAAGAGATTTCAGTCCATGATCTACTGGCACCAAAGAAACCAGCATGGCAGAGAAATAAACTGCTCACCTCATCACAGACAGGAAGCAGAGATCCAAAGGAGGAACAAGAGAGAGAGATACACCTTTCTAAGCCATGCCCTAAGTGATCAGCCCACCTCCTAATAGCACTTTTAGCTGTAAAATTCCGTAGTAGACTAATCCACCCAAGAATATTATGCACCCATAATCCAATCACCTCCCAAAAGCCCTGCCAATAGTTACATGAAGCTTTGCATATGTGATATTTGTCTCTCTTTGCCCATTTTTTTCACTTGATGTAATATATTCCAGGTTGATTCTTATTGTTACAAATGACAGTTTTTTTCTTGGGAGGTAGTACTAAATAGTGTTCTATTGTGTATACTATATATACTTCATTTTAGGTGATTGTATATCTTTTTATGTTTATTTTTTGAGCTATTATAATATTCTAGGTGCTAGGTCTAGGGATATAGCTCAGTAGCACCATGCCTGCCTGGCAAGTGCAAGGCCCTGAGTTTGATTCCTGGTACCAAAACAAAAAAATTTTTTTCTAGGTAATGTGCTACATTTCACATACCTTATTGTATTGTCACACCAGTTCTAGATATTGGTCAGGATCAAACATCAAGTAATAGAGGCACAGTTTAAAAATGATCTTTGTCATTACTTCATTTTATGAGTGTTGATCAGTAAATTTGAGCTTTCCCATGTTAAAGGCTCAGTATAATGCCACTACTGTCATAAAGCAATTAAAACTTTCCTAGTACACCTTAAGTCTACATTAGAGAAAGAAGTGACAGAAACTAAGATTCTTATTTCTAGCCCAGGCATTTGGATCACACCATTTTAAAAAGACTATAATCATTTTTTTGGTTAAATGAATTCCTTATTTCTTAGGCAGTTTAATCTGAAGTATCTAGTAAAAATCTGATTTTATAATGTAATGTACAGCACATCTGAGTCTTTAGATGTATATATAATATATAATGGTATTTTGGTTGTTAGAGCATTAAATGTCTCACTCAATGTTACTATGTGAAAATGACACCACTTTGTGGTTCTAGGAGGTGACATAAGGAACAATCATTTGTATGCTATGTAATTTCCATGTGTAGTGCAATAAGCAGTATCTTTAAGTGAGGCCTATTTGTTTTCATAGCATGTTATAAGACATAGTAATAACATGCTTTTTTGTGATGTTGCCATGACTGGATATCTCATGTGTATGTATGAACCTACTGGGAAGAAAACAAGAATTTTTGTTTTGGTACCAAGGATCAAATTCAGGACTATGCTTGCCAGGCAGGTGTGGCACCACTGAGCTAAATCCCTGGCCCAAGAAAATAAGACTTCAGTAAATTTAACTATCTTTATAATTTTATATCTTTATAAGGTTACACTGGGCATAGTGGCTCACACTTGTAATCCCAGCCCTCTTAGACGCTGAGGCAGCAAGATTGAAAGCTTAAGCCCAACCTGAATGATTTGTTTCAGCAAGACATTTGTTTAGCAAGATTGTTTTGAGGATGATTTGTTTCCCCAAAAAAGGAAGATTGAAAAGCTGTGGATGTGCTCAGTATGAAGGCTCTGAGTTCAATGCCTAATGCTGAGTGGAGAAAAAAATGACATAGCAGAATATATCTCTTTATAATTTCTTTCTTTTATGTGGTTTTAAGGAATAAGCTAATGATTTCATTCAGTTTGAAATGATAAAATTCTAGTTTGATTTAATGTGACTTTCAGATATTAATCTATACATTAATAAAGGACAGAACAGTTAAATGTGATTGTTTTGTTACTAGAAATAATTCCTTGCAGGGCTGGGGATATAGTGCACTGGTTCTGGCGCCTGTCTTGCAAGCGCAGGGGCCGGGTTCGATCCCCAGTAACCACATAACAGTACTGGGTGTGGAGACTTACCCCAGCAGCAACCTATACCACATACCACAGTGCCTGTCATGGTGGCTCACGCCTGTAATCCCAGCACTTGGGAGGCAGAGGCAGGAGGATTGCTGTGATGTGAATTTGAGGCTGAGCTCAGGGCCAGCCTGAACCACAAAGCGAGACCCTGTCTCAAAAAACCTTAAAAAAAGAAAGAAAGAAATAAGTCCTTGCAGAATATACAAATTTTAATAATCTAAAAGTTTTCTATTTCAACTACATATTTTACCAAGATGGGACTTCTCAAGATTTGTCTATAATTTTAAATAATCTTGTAAAAATAAAAACCAAGACAAAAGAAAAGGAGAGACATATAAAAAATAAAGGATACATTTCACTAATAAATTTCTTTTAAAAGCTCAAATTTCTTTTTTTTTTTTTTTTTAGGTTTTTTTTGAGATAGGGTCTCGCTTTGTGGCTCAGGCTGGCCCTGAGCTCAGCCTCAAACTCACATCACAATCCTCCTGCCTCTGCCTCCCGAGTGCTGGGACCACAGGCATGAGCCACCACGCCCGGCACTGTGGTATGTGGTACTGGTTGCTGCTGGGTGTGGGTCTCCACACCCAGTATTGTTATGTGGTTACCGGGGAATCGAACCCGGGCCCTTGCGCTTGCAAGACAGGCGCCGGAACCACTGAGCTAACTCCCCGGCCCTAAAAGCTCAAATTTCTTAATGTGAGATATTAGATTGACTATTTAAATGAAACGTTAACATTACAGCTTTTTCATTAGTATTTGTTTACTTTATTCTTTAGGTAAAATTAAATAACATGTATTTTTTTTTCAGAAACTACATCTGACCAGAGCGACATTGAAGGTAGGATCAGAGCTCTGAAGGATGAACTTCGAAAAAGAAAATCAGTTGTGGATCAGTTGAAGAAGGAACAGAAAAAAAGACAAAAGGAAAGACTGAAAGCACAAGAAGCCAGTTTGATAAAACAGCTAGAGGTCAGACATAGGACGAAGTAGTATTGAATATCAAGATTAATGTATATGTGAATTTCCCCTCCCCCCCTTTTTCATTACTAAGGATTGAATCTAGGGCCTGGTACATACTAATCAAGGGCTCTACCACTGAGGTATATCCCCAAAGTACTTTATTTTCAGAACATCTCACTAAGGTGGCCCAGGGTGGTCTTGAAATTATAGTCCTTCTGCCTTAGCCTGTTGAGTAGCAGGGATTACAAGCATGTTCTACCATGTTGGACTAAAAATGTTTAATACTGTTAATAATGAATTAAGATTTTTAAATATTAGTGTGATGTCATATTTTATCCTAACTCTTTAAAAAATTCTAAGGATATCTAAGCAATTCTTGCCTATTAACATTAAACTAAGTATTAAGTTAAAATACTGGATATTGAAATAAAGTATTCAATTAAGAATTTTTTTTTTCCTAGAAAGATTAGGCTTCTCATAAAAGAAAGTTTGTTTTTATTGAGACATGGTCTCGCTTTGTAATTCAGGCTGGCCCTGAACTCCCTATGTAACCCAGGTGAGCCTGGAACTCACAGCAATCCTCCTGTCTGCCTCCAGAGTACTGGGATTACAGGCGTGAGCCAAGACACCTGGCATTGTTGTATGTGGTTTCCAGATGAACCCCAAGCCCTTGCACTTGCAAGACAGTTAATGGAATCACTGAGCTAAATCACTGGCCCAGTTAAAAAAAGTTTGATACTCATGCTCTCTCAAATAAAGAACTATAAATTGATAAATAATTCTAGTTACTAGAATTATTTCTTCTTTTTCTTTTTCCTCAGCATAGTGGGTTTCTTGTCATACGACTTATAAACACTACTCTGTATAATATTTGGATGGCTTCTGAGTGATAAGTCTAAGCTTGATTTCTCCCAGGCTCTACATGCCTTTGTGATTCTGTCTTAGCCTAGAAATGTGCCTTTGATGTCTTCTTCATTCTGTTTTCTCTTGTCCCTTCAAAACCAGTTCCTACTGATTCTTTTTATCATAAAGGTTCTTGCCCGTTCTTTTCTATTCCTACTGCCATCAAACTAGTTGTGGCCTTTACGACCTCTTGCCTCCATTATTTGCATATCTCCTAGATGTCCTTGTCTCTGGCTGATCGTTAACATATGTTCTGTCAGCCACCACTAGGTCCTGAATCACCCAAGTTATTAAAGAATCTATCTGAACTGCCTACCTACTTCACAAGAATCTCTTTTCATGTCATCATCAGAGAAAATCATCTGCCTTCTATCTGAACTTGCAGTAATAGAAATTTGAAAGTGCAGCTGATTTCTTGCTAAAATGCCAGAACGTGCTTTTTATATTTAGTCAAAATCCCTGACATTTAAATTTCTTCTTTTTGTCTTTACTATGTAATACAAGTTGCGGCTTGCGGATTTAGCTCAGTGTTTCCAGTGCCTGTCTTGCAAGTGCAAGGGCCTGGGTTCCATCCCTGGAAACCACATGCAACACTGGGCATGGAATCAGTACCACATACCACAGTGCCAGGCATGGTAGCTGACGCCTGTAATCCCAGCACTTGGGATGCAGAGGCAGGAAGATTGCGGTGATGTGAGTTTGAGGCTGAGTTCAGTACAAAGCAAGATCCTGTCTCAAAAAAAAAAAAAACCTTTTCCACAAGTTGCTCTGGCTTTCGTTAATCATCAAATTGAAGTGATTACATGCCACAAACATAGCTAATTGTAGAAATTTTCATTTAAGCTTCATAGCAACAAAGTATGGGTATTATCCCTGTTTTATACATAAGGAAACAGTTTCAATAAAATTAATGACTTTCCCAGGGACATACAGCTCATCAGTGATAAAACTGTGATTTTAATCCAGCTTTCATTCTAAATTCTGTATTCTTAACCACTATACTGTCTTTCAGATAGTAAATAAACTTGTTAACAGATGTAAACATTTGTATAGGCACACAATAGAGAAATAAAACAGGTATTATAACTTGCACAAATGCTAGAACTAGGAAAAGTGATTAAGATATAATTATTAATTGGTTTCAATAAAATTAAAATTCTGTATTTAAATTTTAAAATTATATCTGATACAGCAATATATTTGGCAGGTTATATGAAAAATAAATCTTCTGGTCATAGTTTCCAATGCCTATAATTCCATCTATTTGGAAACTGAGGCTTTGTGTACAAGGGCAAAGCTCAGTGGTACAGGGCTTGTCTAGCATACACAGGGTCCTGGGTTTAATCCCTAGTGCATTGCAGATTTTATTTGATCATAAATAGTAAGTGGATTGTATTCATGAGTATAGTCTTCAGATGTGAGTAATCAAGGCCTTTTTACATACCTAGCTATGTGGGCCATCTAGGTATATTTAATGTGTGTTTTAGGTGTTTTGTTTGAGATGCATCTTACTTTGGAGATTTGGCTGGCCTCCAACTCTTACTCTTTTGCCTCAGCCCTCCAAGTGGTGTGATTGTAGGTGTATACCATCCAGCCAAGCCTATATATGCTTAATACCAGAAATTTATCAAAACACTGAAATTTCACATGAAGAGCATATGGATAGAGACAGTAGGGGTTTTAGGGATCCATATCAACTGATAGATGTCCACCCATTCATTCAATCATAAATATGTATTGATAGTCTAATCTGGGCCACATTATGATTCTGAATGTGCAGTGTTGGACAGAATAGCTGTAGTAGTGGGAGATGCAAAATTAGAAATGTTAGCCCTTACAGAAAATGGAGAGATAATAGGTAAAAGGCCACTCTTAGATGTCATACAAACTGCAATTATTAAGTAGTAGTTTTGTTTACAAAATGGGTGAAACATAAGTTAAATGTTTTAATGTGATAGAATATGAAATATAAATATTAAATTTCTATAGATTGAGATTGTGATTTCTTCTAAGAAATATTTTGCTTCTTGGTCTTGTTCTGGTTCTTCTTCCTCTTCTGATTCTTTTGCTATTGCTGCTGCTGCTTCCTCCTCCTCTTCTTGCTTTTCCTCTTCCTCTTTGTTTTCTACTGCTGTTACAGCTTCTGCTGTTCCTTCTCTTGCTGCTTCTTGTTTTACTTCTGCTTCTTTTTGTTCTGCTCCTTCAGCTGCTGCTTCTTGTTTGTTTGAGCTTTTAAAATTGAGTATATGGGTACATTTTAAGTACACATTACTGAGAATTTTTACCTGTACATTACTTACTGGGGATTGAATTCAGGTCTTTGTGTTTCTAAGGTAGACATGGTACCACTTGAACTAAATCCCTAGCCCACATGATAGAACTTGATTCTTATTTTTTCCCATTCCTCTGCCCTTCCCTAATCCTCTCTACCCCCTTATAGACATAAATTTTGTTTCCATTTTTCCATTTTCTCTTTAAATTGTTTTTCCTTCTCCCCCCCCCCCCAGTTCCTCTACTCCTTTGAACATTTTCTTCCTATTTCATTATACCTGCCATACATTTTGGACCTCATTTACACTTTCAGTTTCTCACACTAGAGAAATGATATGATATTTAAACCTGTGTAGCCTATTTATTTTACTTATGAGTATGGTGTCAATGTACATCCATCTAGTTATATCTCTAATCTATCATTCTTGCCAGGGATTTTTCTCAGTGGTTCCAGGGCCTGCCTCAGAAGCTCAAGGTGCTGAGTTTGATCCCCCATACCAAAATACAATTAATCAAAAAAAGAATATGTGAAATAATGTATTGTATTTCATGGCTATATAGTATTCCATTTTATTTTATGTTGGTTTTGTTTTTTGTTTATTTGTTTTTGAGACAAGGTTTTGCTTTGTAGTTCAGACACCCTGAACTCACTAGCTCTGGCTAGCCTTGAACTCACAGTAGTCTTTCTCCTGCCTTAGGTTCCCAGTGCTGGGATTACAAGCATGAGCTACCACACCTGGCATTGTGTTATGTGGTATCAGAGATTGAACTCAGGACCTTGTGCTTGCCAAGCAGACGCTGGAACCACTGAGCTAAATCCTGGGCCCTTCATTTTATTTTTTAAAAAATTCTTT
The DNA here is from genome assembly GCA_004026965.1 of Petromus typicus. NCBI lineage: Eukaryota > Metazoa > Chordata > Mammalia > Rodentia > Petromuridae > Petromus > Petromus typicus. The sequence goes on along the minus strand of PVIR01014294.1, from coordinate 24,636 downwards.
ATCCAGCTCTGCTGCTTCTGCTGTTCCTCCTTCTGCTGCTGCTTCTGCTGCATTGGCATCTTCTTTTGCTGCTGCACTGGGTTTTGCCTTATGTTCCTGGGGATTGGACTGAGGAGGCAGAGAGAGAGATTTTTAATCATATTGTCTTTACTGGCTGAATATTTAAGTTATTTAAAAAGTTTTAATATACTCTTTTAAAATTCTTCACAGTAACTTGTTTGGTTTTTCTAAACTTAGTCATATGATGAATTCATTAAGAAAACTGAAGCTGAGCTTAGCCGAGATTTGGAAACATCACCAACAGCCAAACCTCAGATAAAAACACTCTCTACAGCTTCTGAAAAGCCCAAGATCAAGCCCCCTCCACTACACAGGTAGGAATTATTCTTTTTTGTATAAGGAAGAAATAAATGATTTTTGGTAGAAGTTTATCTTCTTTTTTTGTTTGTTTGTTTCGTTTTGTTTGTTTTTTGCAGCACCAGGGATCAAATTTGGGCCATTGTGCTTTCAAGGTAGGTGTGGTACCACTTGAGCTAAATTCCTAGCCCATGAAGTTTATCTTTTAAGTACCTGTGAAATTATACAAATAAAGATACTCTTTATAGATTTAGTTTCACATACAAAAAAATATTGTGTAGGAAAAACAAATTTATAATATGGTACAGGTTTTTTAAATCCTGTATAACATAGTACAGATTTTAATCCTTTAGTTTAGTGGGTGCAAAGAAAATGGTACTCTCCAACTTTGCTAGTGGTAGTATCACAAGTTGGCATAGATGTTTCACAATACAATTCCGCAATATTTTAGAGTCCAAAACTATGTAACCTTTGACAATAGGAATCCCACTTTGGGAAAATTAGCTTGATAAAATATAGAGTATCAAAAATCCCTATTTGCATGGAGTATTAGAAATAATCTTTATGTCCAAATATGGATGGATAGCTCAGCTCAGGTGATAGAATATTATGTAGTCAGTAAGCAAATACAGAAGGTAGTGAGTAGCAGTATTAGAATATATAATATACATTATATCAAATGTAATTTTTAATATATAGTCAGGTTATTGTATTTAAATCTTTTGAACAATAAGTATAGGTTAGTCAATTTCTCAGTCAATATTACGGAGAAATGGGCACATTTCAAAGAGAAGGCCATTCATGTATAACCAGAAGCCAAAAATATATTGGTGTAACACAAGAGCTGAATACAGGAGAACATTGGTTGATTTAACAGACAAGTAATTAAAACTTGAATTTTGAAAGCATATGCTCACTTATTCCTAGATTATGTTTTATCTTAGAACATAAAGAGCCCTAAAAGGTTGTTTTCAAAAGCAATTGGAGATTTATCATTTTTTATAAAAGTAATACAGGCTCATTATAAGTAATATATTTGAGTTTATATCCTGTGTCCAGTATCAGGTAGGCAAATAACTTTGGACTAATTATTTAATTTCTCTCTGCTTCAGAGAGATTCTGATTTATATACTTGTAAAAGTTTAAAGACATAATAAACCCTATAAAATAAGCATTATATAGTCACTTAGTACTATCTCTGGGGAAGCAATTAAAAGTTTAAATGATACATACATAATACCCAACCCAAAATAGTTAATGTAAACAAATAAATATATTTTCTCTCAAGATTTCTATGCTTATATTTTGTTTATATTTTTGTTATCTATGCATTTTCTCATTATAAACTATGAGATTTATTTTAATTTCTATTTATACCTTTTTAGCTTACTTTATCAAGCAACTAAAAATTTTTCACTAAGGGCTAGGTTTAGTTCTATGGTAGAGCATATGCTTAGCTGTGTGAGAGCTTGTGTTCAGTCTCTAGCATAGGGAATGGGGAAAGAAAAGAATAGAAGGAGGGGAGAGGAAAGAGAAAACAAAAAAAGATTGATTGATTTAACCAGAGAATGACAGATTTGTATGTACACAGATTTTTCTGACAATAGTATGGAGGAAAAATAAAAATGAGTAAACTTAAAAACCAAATGTTTTAGACTACCTAGTCTAATCCAGGCCTCAGATGAGCAACAGGAAATAAGACCAGAAAACAGGAGATATATATATATATATATATATATAATTTTTTTTTTTTTTTTAGGTTTTTTGAGACAGGGTCTCACTTTGTAGTTCAGGCTGGCCCTGAGCTCAGCCTCAAACTCACATCACAGCAATCCTCCTGCCTCTGCCTCCCGAGTGCTGGGATTACAGGCGTGAGCCACCACACCCGGCAACAGGATATATTTTAGGAATATTTAGTTAGTAGATTTGACTAGTTAGAGTGCTCAGTGAGGAAGAAGAAATGAAGAAATGACTTCCAGATTCCTGGAAGTTGATGGGGTTAAAGTTCCATTAAATTAAATAGAAAACTGGGTCATTTTTGTGAGAAGCTTGTAATTTTAATTTTGAGATACCATAATTCATATAAGTGAAATTGCCCTGTAGAATTGTCAGAAGTCCTTGGGCATGACCACTGTATACATAGTGATTGAAGCCAAAAAAATACACATTCAAGGAGAATAAAAGGAAGCTGTGTACTAAATATGATAAAGTGGCAACATCTGTGGGCAGTATAGAGATAGGAAATAGAAGCCAAATATTATAGCTTAAACTTATTATATCTATTGTAATCACTTGTTCTCCCTTCTATGACAACAGTGCAGTTGTCTGAGGCTATCACCATCACCATAGTGCAGCATCAAAGGACTATGTACTGAGCTAAATAAACACCAACTTCTCATCCTGAATAAATTGTGAAGATAAGATCTTAGGACAAATACAAAGACTAAGAACTGTGTATAGCTGGAATACATCTCTGAGAACTAGACATTTCTTAAAGAAGCCTCAATTTCTTATCTAGCATAAGAAATTTGCACACATCAAAACAGAAAACAAAATAAAACAAAAAAATAGAGAGAGAAAATAAGATGCAGAAGCAAAATGTGGTCTCTAACTTCTAGCCCATGTAGTACAAGTCCAGGGGACAATGAGATAGAGAAAATCAGAAGTTACCCACGTGGATTTTCTGAAGTGATGGAAGCAGAAGTAAAACACAAATATATGAAGTTATAGAGAAAATAATCTCTCAGGTAAAAAAAAATGATAAAAATGAAAGGCATAGTCAATGAATCTATGATAGATACAGACTTTTAAAAAATAGAAGAGCTTAGGAAAATGATGGAAACAGTCGATGCCCAGGAAAGAAATGGAATCCATGAAATAGATTCAGCTAGACATCTGGGAGATTAATAATTCCATTGAGTGTCTATGCAATAGACCGATTGAAGGCAAAGACAGAATTTTTTATGTAGACACAGGATTACAGTTAATGACCATGAAAAGAAAGATATCTTTAAAATGGCCAGGGACCATGAAAAATCAATAGCTGCAAGATGATGCAAAGAAAAACAATATAGGATTGAGTGAAGTCAATGAAAAAGCTGGAGATAGTGCAAATGCCATACACAGCTTGTTCAAAGAAGGAGTGGCAGAAAACTTCCCAAACATGGAAAAAGAAAGTGGCACGCAAATATACTAGGCATATAAAACTCTAGTTAGCCATGACCAAATTAAATCTACATCAGGGCACATAATTATCAAGATCTCCAAAATTCAGCACAAGAACAGGTTATTAAAAGCTATTAGAGAAAATAAACATTTATAAAGGAAAGCCCATTGGAATCACAGCAGACAGAATTTTCATTGTAAACTCTTAAGTCAAAAAGAACTTGGAGTGAAGTATTTCAGGATCTGAAAGAGAACAACCTCCAACCCAGACTGATGTACCCTGCAAAACCATCTGTCAAATTTAATGGAGAAATAAGATACTTCCAAAACAAAGAGCAACTGAAGAAATTCATTACCACTAAACCAACTCTACAAAATGTGTGTTTTAGAAAGAGATAATGAAGACCACAACTCCAAGAACACCAACAGAAAGAAATCACAGGCAGGGGAAGCAATTAAACAGAGGAGAAAGACAAGGAACCAACAGCAAGAAAATAACACGACAAGGATAAGCCAGTACATTTCACTTATAACCGTCAATGTAAATGGTCTCAACTCACCAATCAAAAGAAACAGACTGAGAGAATGGATCAAGAGAAAAGATCCAGCAATTGCTGCATACAAGAAATGCATTTAACTTAAAAAATCCATAAACTGAAAGTCAAAGGATGGAAGACAATATTCCATTGACAGGAACCTGGAAAAAAAGCAATGGGTAGCTATTCTATTTGTAGACAAAGTGGATTTCAAGCCAAGATTGATTAAAGACAATGAAGGTTGCTGTGTCCTTATAAAGGGAATAAACCAACAGAAGAGATAACAGTTATATGCACCAAATACCTGTGCACCCAGGCATGTAAAACAGATATTAACAAACATGAAGAGTCAAATAAACACTAATTCAATTGTAATTAGGGACCTTAATACCCCACTGTCACAAATAGATCAACTAGAAAAAACATCCACAATGAAATATCAGAACTAAACCAAACCTGTAAACAAATGGAATTAGTGTATGTCCACAGTGTGTTCTATCACACACGTCTCAAAACATCAGAATACACATTCTTCTCAGCTACACATGGGACATTCTCCAAAACAGACTACCTGTATAGAACATATTTAAGTAACTGCAAAGAAACTGAAATTATCCTATGTTTATTATCTGACCAAAGTGTAATGGAATTGGAAATCAATGACAAAAGAAACCATAAAAACTCTATAAACACACAGAAATTAAAACATCCTTCTGAATAACCAATGGGTCACAGATGAAATTAAAGAACAAAGCAGTATAGGACTGGGGATTTAGCTCAGTGGTTTTGGCACCTGTTTTGGAAGCACAAGGGCCTTGTTTCGATCAGTTAACCACATATTACACGGGACGTGGAGACTCACACCCAGCAGCAAGCAGTACCACATACAACAGTGTGGGCGGGCATGGTGGCTCACGCCTGTAATCTCAGCACTCGGGAGGCAGAGACAGGAGGATTGCTGTGATGTGAGTCTGAGGCTGAGCTCAGGGCCAGCCTGATCTACAAAATGCGACCCTGTCTCAAAAAAAAAAAAAAAAGAGTAAAGCTGTATGTACAATTGAGTGATAGTGCTATTACAACATACTGGAACTTTAGGGACTCAAGGGAAGCAGTCCTAAGAAGGAAATTTATAGCAGTAAATTCTCACATTGGGAAAAAGAGAACAAGTTAAAATGATCTAATATTGAACCTCAAATATTATTAAAAAGTAGAATAAGTCAAGTCTAACTCAAGGGAAGAAATTATAAAGATCAAAGCAGAAAGTAGTGCAATTGAAACTAAGAAAACAGTACAAAGATTCAATGAATTGAAGAGTTGGCTGTTTGAAAGATTAAAAAAAATTGATAAGCCCTTATCCACCCTTATCAAAAACGGAAAGCAAGGACTTAAATTCATGTAGTTAGGAATGTAAAAGGTAAAATCATAACATTCTATAGAAATCCAGAAATGATCAATACCTGCTTTGAGAACCTGTACTCTAATAAGATAAAAAACACAAGAAATGCACAGATTCCTAAATACATTTGGATTACCAAAGCTGAATGAAGAAGGCATAAACATTTCAGATAACCCAAATGTCAGTGAAACTGAAAATATAATTTAAAACTTAACAAAAAAGAAAAGTTCAGGTTGAACCCGGGATTTAGCTCAGTGGTTCTGGTGCCTGCCTTGCAAGTGCAAGGTCCCTGGTTCCATCCCTGGTAACACATACCACAATGCTGTGTGTGGTGACTCATGCCTGTAGTCTCAGCACTCGGGAGGCAGAGGATTGCTGTGAGTTGGAGGCTCGCTTGGGCTACGTAGTAAACTCAGGACCAGCCTGAACTACAAAGCAAGAACCTATCTCGAAAAGAAAAGAATAGTCCAGGTCCTGATGTTTTCACTGATGAATTGTACAAGAAATTTAGAGATCTACATGCTGAATACTAAAACCCATGTCTCACTGCACACTCAACTAAAATTAAAATGGATTGAAAATCTAAATATTAAAATACAAACACTAAACCTGGAAGAGAAAATAGGTAGAACACTTGAGCACATAGGGATTAGAGCTCCTATATAACCTAGTGATTCCCGTTAGTATCTTCCCAAATTAATTAAAGACATTGTACTGCAGTGACATATACACACTTAAGGTGATAGCAACAACGTTTGTAATATCTAAATCTCGGAAACAACTCAAACACTCACCAACCAATGAATGGATATAAAATTGAGTACTATTTAGCCATAAAGATGGATAAATTTGGACATTTTGAGGTAAATGGATGCACCTCAAAATCATAATGTTAAATGAAATAAACACGTGTAGATATTACACTCTCTCTGATAATGAGAAATTGAAAGTGTAAGGATGAAAATATATACTAGATACTGTAAAATAGGAAGAAATTGGTCAAATTATATCAAGTTTAATTTTTTTATAATTGAAAGGTTTTACACAAAAGGTATAGTATTATTATAAAATGTCGAAATACATTAGCAAATGAAAATATATTCTTTTAAGGTCATGATACACAGTATGTTTACCATTGTAATTTTGTTATGAAAAGTAATTTTTCATAGAACTATTGTTATATTTTCTTTACTATTAGCTACTTGTATTACAATAAAATAAAAATAATTTTAAAAAGCAAGTATTATGGCTTAGCAAATAAAAGGGAGCTAATAAAATGAAGACAGCAAATGTAGCCCATCCTGTTTCATATAAAGGGTAAGAAAAGGCAGTTGGATAGGATGAAAGAAAGAGGAATTCAGGGAAACTTTTGTGGGTGTTCCTGAGACACGAGGCATACTTATAGAGGGAAGGTCAAAGATTATAATAAAGTCAGTAGATAATAGAGAAGCACCATCTCTGAGGCTTTAAGCAATTAGTTTTGAACAAATGAGAGGCACACCTTTTTCTTCCTGCAGCAAGGAGGAAAGGCAGTTGAGATGTCTGTGAATATAGTTAAATTTGTAGTTATAAAAGAGACAAGAGCAAATATAGAGAATGAAGGAGACTGGCAATAGGCTTGAGAAAAGTGGCAAAGACTAAAATATTGCCAGTGGAGAAAAGATTGAAGAATCCTTTTTTGTTGCCAGTTATTATACTATAAGCAATATATATATTTCTGCTTATTAATTTTTCTACTTCAGATCTGAAACAGCAAAAAACTGGAAATCACTAACAGAGTCAGAACGTTCCAAAGGATCTTTGGAGTCTATTGCCGAGCATATTGGTATGTAACTATGGAAAATAAGTTTTGTCTGTGTAATCTAAAGATTTGTGCTGTTATTTTATTTTATTTTTATTTATTTACATTATGTACTTTTTCAATTAAAAAGGAAGAAAAATTAGCTAAGCGTGGTGGCTCACACCTGTAATCCCAGCGCTTAGGAGGCAGAGGCAGAAAGGATTGCTGTGAGTTGAGGCTGGCCTGGGCTATGTAGTGAGTTCAAGGCCAGCCTGAACTACAAAGTGAGACTGTCTCAAAAAAACTAAAAAAAACCAAAGAACTATTATTGGAAATAAAGTATAAATCTATGAAGAAATAGAACCAGTATACATAAAATGCTTGCCTAGCATCAGTTACAAAATAAAGATTTGTATTAAAACCTTTATTGTTTATTAATTCATTATATTATTATTTTATAAATTTAGCTCCTCAGGTGCTACATTTGCAGAAATTGGTGTTTTGTTCTGTTTTGTGTTTTGTTTTTTTTGAGACAGGGTCTCACTTTGTAGTTCAGGTTAACCTCGAACTTAGCAATCCTCCTGCCTCTGCCTCCAAAGTGCTTGGATTACAGGCTTAACTCCATGCCCCAGCATTGTGGCATGTGGTTATTAGTGCTGAGTTTACAAATGTGAATCACCACTCCCTTTATTGTGGTATGTGGTTACCAAGGATCAAACTTGGGATCTTGCACTTGCTAGGCAGATGCTGGAACCACTAGCTAAATCCCTAGCCTCATCTTTCTTTCTTTTCTTTTTTTTTAACATTGAGAACTTAGTTATAGTCTCCAGGGAAATGAGTTCTTTTAGAAATATAAATGTATTTATCTTTTCTTCCTTGATTTCCTCTTTGAAGGTTTTGTGTAATATCTGTCATATAGTTTTGTTTTTTTATAATCTGAGAATGATCATATAAAGTCCCATAAGTTTAGCTCTATTTTTCTTCACATTGTAAGTTAAGACAACACTTAAGAAATAATTTCAAGCCAGAAGTGGTGATATACAGCTATAATCCTACTAGTAGTCTTAACAGGCTGAGGCAGGAAGATCACCATGAATTCAAAACCATCCTGGATTACATAGCGAGACACTGTTTCAACAAAATCCAAAAAAACAACAACAAAAAAAAAGAAAATTGTGAAAAGGAAAACTAAAATATAGCTCAGCGGTAGAACACTGTGCAAGGTACTTGCTTCAAATCCCCAGTACTACAGAGAGGATAAGTGAGAAAAGAAGGGGAGAAATTGGTCCAAATTTGAAAATTTTTAAATGTTCTGTTATTGGTACATTATAATCTTTCAAATGGATAACCAAAATAGATCATGTTTATTGACAGGGTTTTTCTTCCTTGGGATTTGGCTTTTACTTACAATTGAGTCCTAGAAATTGATTGTGGTTAAATAATTTTGATGTGATGATTTTATTGTATTTTTTCTTTAAGATGCTTCATTGTCGGGTTCTGAAAGATCAGAAAGGTCTTTATCCGCATATGCAAAGAAAGTGATTGAATTGGACATTCAAACTGAAGAATATTTGCAGACTCCTCCTCCAATTCTCAGATCAAGGAAAGCTAGGGCAGAATCTGGAGATTCTCTAGAAAATGTTCTTTCATTACCTTTGCTCAAGGAATTAAATGCCCCTAATAGAATTTTTGATATATCAGAAACCAAGGTTGAAGAATCCAGTAAAAACTCAGAAACACAAAAAGTAGAATATGCAAAATTGGAAGAGAGTCAGGTTGAAGATGCCTATTCTAAACCATCTGGAAAATCTGATACTGTACTGAAACAAGGAGACGCATCTGAAATTCTTTTGAAGAAAGATCTTTCTTCAGATTTCATAAATGTTCAGAAAGATTTAGTTAGAGTGGCCACTGAGAGTCTTCATAAAAAGGAGGAAATATTGAAAGAAAGCCAGTCAGACCAAGATAGAAACCGTACAGCAGACATCCCACCAGATAAAGATATTCCTGAACAAAAGAACAAAAAGGAAAAGGACTCGTCTTTGTCAGAACATCTTTTTGCTCCTAAAGAATTGTCATACTCTGAAGATTTTGAAGTGTCTTCTTTCAAGAAAGAAATTTCAACTGAATTGTATGAAGATAACTCTAAAGTGTCATCTTTGTTATCACTCAGGAAAGACTCTCACTCATGCAGAAATAAGTCACAGCAAACAAGAAACTCTAGAAGTAGAGCCTCCAGTTTTAGTAGTGATGATGAAATCAGTGAATGCCTGAGTGAAAAAAGCCTTTCTGTTCATAGCAGTGTCCATTCTGAAAGGCTGCTAGAACTCAAGTCCCCTACTGAGCTGATGAAAAGTAAGGAACGCAGTGATGTGGAGCATGAACAAGGAATATCTGAGTCCCTTCCCTTGGCTCCAATTTCTGTTGTAGATGAGTTACTTGATTTCCACATTGGTGATAGGGTACTGATTGGCAATGTTCAGCCAGGAACTCTTCGATTCAAAGGTGAGACTAGTTTTGCTAAAGGATTTTGGGCTGGAGTGGAGTTAGATAAACCTGAAGGGAATAACAATGGAACATATGATGGCATTGTGTATTTTGTTTGCAGAGATAAGCATGGTATATTTGCTCCTCCTCAAAAAATATCTCACATTCTAGAAAGTTTTAATGATTATATAGACATAAATGAAGATGAAGACTGTTATTCAGATGAACAGTATCAACACTATAATCAGGAGCAGAAAGATACAGAGGATTTAAAAGATAAAGGCAAAGATGTAGTTGAAGATTTTTATGAGAAATCTCTACCTACTACGCACAATATAGAAATTTCAGTGGATAGAGATAGAAGCCTTAAAATAGAAGCAGACAATATGGGGGACATTTCTGAAGTACACGAGTCTCATATCCACCAGCAGTCCTCAGTGGTTTCACTGGTATCTTTAAAGAATAACAAAGACTGTTGCGGTGCCACAGAAAAGATTTCCATTCCTGCAGAAGATGATAGTTTAGACAATACCCTTTCTAAAGAATTGGAAAAGCGACAACTGTTTACAGAAAAGGAAGAGAATGTATATTCTGAAGTTTCAGAAAAGCTTTCAACCCCACTTCTAGATCTTTTAACGAGAGAGAAAAACCAATTAGAAGCCCAGCTGAGGCCATCACTGAATGAAGAAAAAAGCTCAAAGCAACAACTGGAAACAGTTAGCTTGTTAGCAGACAGTTTACTAAAAGTCATTGTGAAGGACACAGTCAGTCAGCTGCAGCAAGTCAAGAGAGCTAAGGATGAGAAAATTCAGCTTAGTAATCGGGAATTTCTTGATGATGATCAAAAGAAAGTACCATCCCATGATCCATCCCAAAATCTTGAGGAACAATCAATCTGTGTTCCAGTCTGCTACTTAAGGTCTGAATTGGAAGATGAAAAAGAAGAGATTTCCTCTCCCGATATGTGTCCCAGACCTGTAAGTATTTCATCTAGAAAGAGGGTCAGTTTACCTTTCCTGTGTAATGGATTTTAATTCTGCTGCATGTGATAGGTTTTCATCCTGACGTCCTTTTCACTAGATACAGATTATTATGCTGGTTTTAAAGGCCCTGTAGCTATTTTTCTGTGTGAAGTTTGTCCTCTGTTATGTCATGAGTAGTCACTATAGGGTTGTCATAAATACTGGCAGGTTTATAGGAACTGTGTCCACAAATTAGATCCCCTTCAGAGTCACTGAAAAAAAAAGTATATGCTATAGGTAAATTTTTGAGTGGCTCTCAGCACCCCCCCCACAGTTTTTTTGGCCTTTGAGAGTAATATTCACATATCTACTCAGTCCTGGTTATCCTCCAGAGATTATCAATTATGATGTTGATGTTGATAAAACTGAAATATATCCACTATGACATCTGTGCAGATCATGACTTTGTATAGGTTATCCTTGGACAGTTAAGCAAAAGTAATGATGTTGAGTAACTTGAAGCAGATAATCACCAAAGGTGAGCAGTTTCATACTTCATTTCTACAGAGGTGGAATAGTGATAGTATAAAGAAAGAAAAAATGTATAATAAACATTATATTATAAAAAGTTAATGATAAGGCTTATGTAAGAGAATAGCGGGAATATGATAATATTTTACTTGTTCATTTGGTAGTGGCTATATTCTAATTTTCTTCTTGATAAAGATTTAGTAAACAAATAACAATGTTAATAAATAACATAATTTTTGTTTAAAATAAATAACAATAATAACTTATTAAGCCGAGTCATTAAATGATCAACTATTTGAATGTTTCTATTTCTATAGGAAAGCCCAGTGTTTGGTGCCAGTGGTCAAGAAGAACTTGCTAAGAGACTTGCTGAACTTGAAATCAGCCGAGAGTTCCTGAGTACATTAGGAGATGATCAAGACTGGTTTGATGAAGACTTCGGTTTGAGCACCTCTCACAAGATCCAAAAAAGTAAGGCAGAAGAAACAATTGTACCTCTAATGGCAGAATCGAAAAGAACACCTCAAAAGCCATGTGAAACATTATTAGCAGTCCCACATACTGCAGAGGAAGTAGAAATTCTTGTACATAATGCAGCAGAAGAACTTTGGAAATGGAAAGAATTAGGCCACGACCTTCGCAGCGTCAGTATCCCTACCAAACTACTTGGCTCTACCAGTAAGGGTTTAGATATAGAGAGCACTAGTAAAAGAGTCTATAAGCAGGTATGTAACATGAAAGAATGATTTTTATTTTTATACTTCTCACTTCTGGAACTTGGCTTCTTAGCCATTTTGTTTTATTTTTCTCTATCAAGGCGGTTTTTGATTTAACAAAAGAGATTTTTGAGGAAATATTTGCTGAGGATCCCAACTTGAATCAACCTGTCTGGATGAAGCCATGTAGAATCAACTCTAGTTATTTCCGACGAGTGAAAAATCCAAATAACCTTAATGAAATCAAGGTAAGCTGAAAACTATAAAATGTCTCTTTTATTGGCTTGCTGATCATTTAAACAGATCAATAAATTCTCTTTTTTTTTTTTTTTTTTTTTTTGGTTTTTTGAGATAGGGTCTTGCTTTGTGGTTCAGGCTGGCCCTGAGCTCAGCCTCAAACTCACATCACAGCAATCCTCCTGCCTCTGCCTCCCGAGTGCTGGGATTACAGGCGTGAGCCACCACGCCCGGCACTGTGGTATGTGGTACTGGTTGCTGCTGGGCGTGAGTCTCCACGCCCAGTATGGTATGTGGATACCAGGGACCAAACCCAGGTCCTTGCGCTTGCCAGACAGGCGCCAGAACCACTGAGCTAACTCCCAGTCCAATAAATTCTTAAAAATTAGTAATCTTCTGTTTTCATTAACTGTCCCATAGTGAGTATTCAGTAAATGTTTGTTGACTTATTGATTTCAGGAGCAATGAAAGGATGAAGGTAAAAGGAAATTGAAGTAGCAAGTCATGTAAACTGCATAGCTATTTATAGATATATGTAGTTTATAAGGAAAAATTAGAAAATACTAAAGATAAATTAATTGCAACTCATAGGAGTTTTAGATAAGATTTTTAGAATGTGGAGAAACGTAAAATGTTCTAGAAAAATACATGAAAGTGTGCCAGATATGTATATATCTTTTTAGTGTGCCAGCCATGTACATTTTTGGTTTGGAAGGTTTCAAAGAGGTAATGTGGTTTTGAAATATGTAAGATTGTAATGTGATGTATAAAATATTGTGTTATCTAAGAGACTTTGGAGAATAGAAAACTGCTGCATACACCAAATTTGCCTCCCATCTTTTTAGTACAAAAGATGTGCAAGATCACAGCTATACTCATTTCATTACATATTATTTGTAGCTGCTTTCTTGCCACAAAAGCCTGAAATAGTTATAGTCTGACCCTTTTGCCAGTCCCTGGCTGAGATTAAAGTAAGTAATTTTTTCAGAAATACTTGTATTTTTTCCACAGTCATTAAATTTGTGAATGCATTTGTGTGTATAGGCAGGGAATGGTGGTGTGTAGGGCTCATAAATACTTTGAGGACCTTTTTAAAGGATTCTACTTTAATGGAAACATCTTCAAAAGTAACAAAACATTATTTTATTAATATCAAAAACAAGTTGAGGACTAGCTCAATGATTCCAGCGCCTGCCTTACAAGTGCAAGGGCCCGGGCTCAATCACTTGTAACCACATAAAACCATGCTGAGCATGGAAACTCACAGCAATCAGAACCACATACCACGGTGCCGGGCATGGTCATCAAACTACATGTGTATAATAGATGCTGTCCACTAATTTTCATATCAAAATAATATCTGTAAAGTTATTCTTTAAAAGTGATGATTTAGATATTAGCAGAAGACTTATGCTTCACACAGTGAAGTGTGAATTAGCATTTTTATTGCTTTATTAACACATTAAGCATTGAAAACAATAGCAAGTCCTTACAAATGCATACCTACAGCAAAAGTAATTCAGAAAATATTTTGCCTCATTACTCAGCCGTAATATACAGTACAAACAACATCAAGATACATCCATCAATGCTATCACCCCACCCCATTTACTTTTCTTCCTTATACTTCCTCTCCCTAGTTCCCCTTCCCTCTTGAACATTTGCTTCCTATTTCACAACACAACAATAATAATTCCTATTATACATTGTAATTCTCACTCACACTTTCAGTTTCTCAGACTAGAGAAATTATTTACACATGTGTGTCCTGTTTATTTCACTTAAAAGTATGGCCTCAGTGTGCATGCATTTAGTTATAAATGTCTTAAAGTTTATCATTCTTTGTGGCTGAGTAGTACTCCATTTCATTTTTTAAAAAATCTTTATTTAGTCACCTATTGATGGATGTATGAGTTGTGTCCATGACCCTAGCTATTACATACCAAGCTGCTACAAAAATGAGTGCACATATGTTGCTGTGGCATAATGCTTTTAATTTTGGGGGGGAAGATACTGAGCAGGGAAATAGCAGAATCAAGGGGAACATCTAATCCTAGTTTTTTGAGGAGTCTCCACGCTGATTTCCCTACTGGTTGCACCAGTTTACTCTCCCACCAACAGTGGAGAAGGGTTCCTTTTTTCCCCACAACCCCACCAGCATTTATTATTAATTGTTTTTTTTTCATAGCTGTCATTGTTTCTGGAATGAGGTGGAATCTCAGTTTTGTTTTTATTTACATCTTTCAAATGACCAGTGATATTAAATATTTTTTAATGTTTATTTGCTGATTCTACTTCTTCATATGAAAAATATCTGTTCATTTCCGATGCCATTTTTAGATTGTGTCTTTAAATTGGGGTGGTCTAAATTTTTAAGTGCTTTGTATATTTTATATAGTAGTCCTTTATCTGAGGAACAGCTGATCAAATTTTTTCCCATGTTGTGTGTTGTCTCTTCACTCAATGATTTCTCTTGCTGTGTCAAAGCTTTTTAATAGAAATAAGTCCCAGTTTTTGATTCTTTATGCTAATTCATGAGCAATTAAGGTTTTGTTCATGAGGTCTTTTCCTATGCCAGTGCCTTCAAAAGTTCTACCTAGTCTCTCTTCCAGTAAGTTTAGGGTTTCTGTTTTAAAATTTAGATCATTAATCTATTTTGATTTTAGTTTAGTGCATGCTGAGGGATCTGGGTCAAGTTCTAGTCTTTGGCAAGTTGAGACCCAGTTTCTCCAGCACTATTTATTAAAAAGGCTATCTTTCCTCCAAGGAGGATGTACATCTGGAGTCATTTCTGTATCTTCTGATCTTTTCCTCTGATCATCAAGTTTGTTTATTTGCTAGTACCATGCTGTTTTTATCACAGTAGCTTAGTTGTATAGTTTAAAGTTGGGGTTTGTGGTACCCCCTGCCTTTGTTGCCCAGAGTTGCTTTTGATATTCTAGATCTAGTTATAGATGAAATTTTAAATCTGTATAGCTAGCAGTTTTGGAAGTATGGCTATTTTCATTATATTGGTTCTTCCTACCTAGGAACGAGAAATCTCTTTCCATTTCCTGATTTCCTCTTCAATCTCTTTTGTTACAGTAGTGTAATTTTTACAGTACAAGTCTTCTACTTTTTTAGGTTGATAGGAAAGAAAAGGCTTAATTTCATGTAACTATGAATGAAAGGGTGTAGATCAAGTAGAAATCCAGAGGATTATCAACTCCTGCTTTGAGAATCTGTACTCTAATAAGATGGAAAACAGAAGAAATAGACAGACTCCTGGACACATGAATTATCAAAGTTGAACCAAGAAGACATAAAGATTCTAAGCAATCCAATTTCAGCCAATGAAGTTGAAAACATAATTAAAAATTTAGCAATAAGGGAAAACCCAGGGCCTGATGATTTCACCACTGAATCCTATTAGAAATTTAGGAAAGAGTTAATTCTACTACTTCTCAAACTTTTTAATGAAATTGAAAAGGAAGCAGTACTCCCAAATTCATTTAGGGGAGCAAGCATTGCCTTGATTCTAAAAGCAGGGAAAGACTCAACCAAAAAAGAGACTACAGGCCAATTTCCCTAATGAATATAGATGCAAAAATCCTCCATATGATTCTTACGAATAGAATACAGAAGAACATCAAGAAGATCATACACCCTAACCAAGTGGTATTAATCCCAAGGATGCAAGGTCAGTTCAACATACATAAATCAATAAATAATACACAATAGTAACATAGTCAAAAACAAAAACCATATGGTCATCTCAATAGAGGTAGAAAAAGCATTCAGCAAGATCCAACACCAAGTCATATACCCTACAGAAAATTGGAATGAATGGTCTTTTATTGAACCTGATAAAGACCATCTATGAAAAACCAACAGCAAGCATCATACTCAGAAACTGAGATCTTTCACACTAAATTCAGGAATAAGACAAGGATGTCTGTTATTACCACTTCTATTTGATACAGTTCTGGAAACATTAGTGATAGCAATCAGACAAGACAAAGAAAAAAAGGAATAAAAGTAAGAAAAGAAGTTAAATCGTCATATTTCTAGATGATATACCTATCTAGAAGAGCCCCCCCCCCCAAGTACCATAAGACTCCCAGATTTAATAACTAGACTCAGTAGAGTAGCTAAATACAAAATCAACTCCCAAAAATCAATAGTCTTCTATATGAACAACAGATTCACTGAGAAATTATGGGAATAATTCCTTTCACAATAGCATCTGAATTAATATTTTTAGTGAAATATAGTCAAGTCTGGGGCCAGGGATTTAGCTCAGTGATTCCAGCGCCTGTCTTGCAAGCTCAAGGGTCTGAGTTCGATCCCTGGTAACTACATACAACAATACTGGGTGTGGAGACTCATGCCCAGCAGCAATCAGTACCACATACCACAGTGCCAGGGGTGGTGGCTCACGCCTGTTATCTCAGCATTCGGGAAGAAGAGGCAGGAGGACTGCTGTGATGTGAGTTTGAGGCTGAGCTCAGGCCAGCCTGAACTACAAAGCGAGACCCTGTCTCAAAAAAAAAAACAAAAAAAGAAATATAGTCAAGTCTTAGAGCTTCAGAGTAAACTATCCGAGACAAAAAGCTTATACTTTTCTCATGGCATGACCCCTAAACATTTCTTTGAAATTCTTTCAGTTCAGAGATTTATTTTATGCTTTCCATAGTAATTTTGCCACTTTGAATATAGTTAAGGATGGCTTGCAAGTACAGGGAGCTCTGAAGTGATATTTTTGTACAGACTCAATAATGAGTTTTACTTTTGTTAGTTTTATAATGTATATAAACAAAAATCCCTTTTTAGAAGTTTCATTTTTATTAGAAATGTTACTACACAGTGATTATATAGTGGCAAGAATGTAACAGCAGCATAGCGCCTGCCTGGCAAGCACAAGGTCCTGAGTTCAATACTTGGTGCCAAAAAAACCCCAAAACAAAAATGGCAATGATTATATAATACTTCTTAATTCTTTTTACTTCCCTATTTCCTCCTTCCTCTATTTATTGTTCCACTTCCAATTTGCAAAATATCTTATCTCCATGCCTCAAATTATCTTTTATTTTTCTCTTTAATTTATACTTTGAGTTTTCATACAAGAGGAACTATGTGATATTTATACTAATGTGTCTGACTTATTTCACTTAACATTATGGTCTCAGTGCATCAGTTTTCCTGAAAATAACTCAGTTTCCCCTTCCTCATAGGAGAATGATACTCCATTTTGTACTTAACACATTTTCTTTTTTTTTTTTAGGTTTTTTGAGACAGGGTCTCGCTTTTGTGGTTCAGGCTGGCCCTGAGCTCAGCCTCAAACTCATATCACAATCCTCCTGCCTCTGCCTCCCGAGTGCTGGGATTACAGGCGTGAGCCACCATGCCTGGCACTGTGGTATGTGGTACTGGTTGCTGCTGGGTGTGGGTCTCCACACCCAGTATTGTTATGTGGTTACCGGGGAATCAAACCCGGGCCCTTGCGCTTGCAAGACAGGTGCCGGAACCACTGAGCTAACTCCCCGGCCCTTAACACATTTTCTTTATCCATTCATCTGCTGATGTACATATTAGATCACTTCTAAGATTTAGCTATTATGGATTGTGCTGCTACAGACATGTATCATTGTAATATGATATCTAAGTCCATCAAGAAGAATCGTAGAATAAATTGCTTGACCAAATGGAATCTCTGTGCTGATTTTTATATTAATTGTACTAGTTTAAATTTCCTCCTGTTTTGCCAGCAGTTGATTTTTTTTTTGATGGTGTTCATTCTTTCTGGAGTAGGATGGTATTTGTTTATTTTTTTTTTTTATTGTGTGTGTGTGTTACCAGGGAGCAGACTTGGGCCCTTGTGCTTGTAAGATAGGCACAGTATCACTTGAGCTAAATTCTCAGTAAATCTCAATATTTTTAATATTTGCACTTCTTTCTTTCCTTTTTTTTTTTTTCCTTGTGGTACCAGGAATGAAACTCACAGACAACAGTGCCATTGAGCTAAATCTTTGACCCTAATTTGCATTTCTGTACATACTGAATTTTATTTTTCATTTATTTTTTAGCCACACATTCTTTTTAGTTGCCTGCTTTTTGACTGGGTCTTTTATTTTGAGGAGTCTAATTTATTTTAATTCTTTATGTATTCTAGACATATATCCAAAGAGTAGTAAGCAAACATTTTTTACCATCCTGTAGGTTATGTCTTCATTCTGTTCATTGTTCCTTTAGCTGTACAGAAGCTTTTTAACTTTAACTTGATCTTTTTTTTTAAGGTTTTTTGAGACAGGGTCTCGCTTTGTGGTTCAGGTTGGCCCTGAGCTCAGCCTCCAACTCACATCACAGCAATCCTCCTGCCTCTGCCTCCGAAGTGCTGGGATTACAGATGTGAGCCACTACGCCCAGCACTGTGGTATGTGGTACTGGTTGCTGCTGGGGTGAGTCTCCACACCCAGTATTGTTACGTGGTTACCGGGGATCGAACCCGGGTCCTTGAGCTTCCAAGACAGGTGCCGGAACCACTGAGCTATCTCCCCGGCCCTTAACTTGGTGATCTTTTTAGTTGATTCTTGATGTTGTTTTTTAGGCCATTGGGGTTTCCAAGAGTATTACCTGTTTTATCTTTCAGCAGGTTTTATCTATTTTGACATTTAGAACTTTGATCCATTTGATTTTAGTTTAGTACATAGAGTGACAGGTTGGATTTAGTCTTCTGTGTGTGTTGGGCCAGTTTTCCTAGGACCACTTGCTAAAGAGGCTTGTCTTTCCTCCAATTTATGTTTTCGGCCCCTTTGTCAATGATCAGGTGGCTGAATGTACCTTGGGTTGTTTCTGCATCCTCAAGTTCAGTGATGGTGAACCTTTTAGAGTTTTTGATGATAATAAACAGTGTTCTATGGCACATGTGCCATAGGTTCACCACCGTTGCTCTAGTCTGTTCCCCTGATCAATATAACTTGAAATACAGTATTGTGATACCTCCTGCTTTCTTCTTGTTGTTTAGGATTGCTTTTAGTATTCTGGCCTTTCCTGGTTTCATAGAAATTTTAGGATTGTTTTATCTAGTTCTGTGAGGAATACTGTTGATATTTTGATTAAAATTCTGTTAAACTTATATTTCAGTTTTAAAAGTAAGACCATTTGATAATGTTGATTGTGTCTATCCAGGCACAGAGGATATCTTTCTATTTTCTCGTGTCCTCTTCAATTTCCTTTTTCAGAATATAGTTTTCATTATAGAGGTCTTACACTTTATTAGGTTAATTCCTAAATATTTAATTTTCTTGAAGCCCATGTGATTGGTATTTTAATTTCTTTCTCAGAAGAAATTGATTTTGTTCCTGCTTCATTGCTAAATTTGATTAATTCTGTGGTTTTGGAAAGTTTCAGGTCTTCTGTGTAAAGGACCATGATATCTGAAAATAAGGTTAATGTAATTGTTTTTTTCCTTTCCTGTATTTATCTGAGGATAGTTTAATTGTTTTTTTTTCTTTTCCTGTATGTATCCATTTTATTTCTTTCTCTTGCCTCAATGCTCTGGCCAATGTTTCCAGTGCTACAATAGACAGGACTTGTGATACCAGACATTTGTGTTTTGTTCCTGCTTTTACAAGGGGAGCCTTCAACTTTTCTCCATTTAATATGATGTTAGCTTGGTTTGTGGTAAATGGCTTTTAGATTGACATAAAGTCCTTTGATACCTATTTTTAAGTGCTTTTATCATGAATGGATTTTGTCACAGATTTTTTCTGCATCTATTGAGATGATCTTGTGGTTTTTATCTTATTTATGTAATGGAATTTCTTAATTAGTATATATTAAACCATGTTGCATTCCCTGGGATAAATCCTACTTAGTCATTGATGTGTGATGTTTTTAATGATTTGTTGAATTTTATTTGTATCTTGTACGTCTGTGTTCAGTGGAGACTGGTCTGTAGCTTTCTAATGATGGCTCATGCCTGTAACTGTAGCACCTGGACTGAGGCAGAAGGATCACTGCAAGTTCAAGGCTAGCTCAAACTACAAAGTAATACTATATATTTTATCAAAACAAAAAAAGTATAGTTAATCTCTAGGTGTTTTCATAATTTGTCTTGTCTTTTGCCATTGATTTCTAGTTTCATTGTACTATAATCTGATCATGTGCATACGATAATTTATATTTTTGAAATTTAAGCATGCTTTATGTGCTAGTATGTCATCTGTTTTGGAGAAAGTTCTGTGTACTGCTGAAAAGAATAATTATTCTGTTGTTGGGTGGAATACTCTTAAGTATCAGTTAAGTCCATTTGAAGATATGGTTCCACTATGATTTTTTTTTTTTTTTGTCTAGCTGATCTATTTATGATAAAGGATTATTGAGATTCTGTATTATAATTGTGTAGATGTTGTTTGATTTATTATGTTCAAGTTGTATGTGCCAATGTTTGGTGCATATATATTTATAATTGTTATCCCTTCCTATTGAATTATTCACAAAACCAATATGTAGTTACCTTTTTGCCTCTTCTGATCAGTTTTGGTTTGAATCTCCTCTGTCTGAAAATAATATAGCTAGCTATTCATGCTTGTTTTCAGAGTCCTGCTGCATAGAATGCTCTTTTCCATCTTTTTTAATCTATGAATTTATTTTTTGGATTAAATGTGTATCTAGTATATAGCATACTTGGGGGTTTTGTTTTTTTAATCCAGTCTGACAATATGTGTCTTTTGAGTGGAGAGTTGAGACCATTCACATTAAGAATTATTACTGAAAGATTTTTATTCCTGTAATTGCTTTAGTTTCCTGTTGATAATTCCCCACTACTCCTGTGCTTAACTCCTCACCCTACCTGATATATTCATTCCATTAGATTTTTTTGACTCTCTAGTTTTCATTGTCTCTTTGTATAATATCCTAGAGAATTTTTTGGAGTGCTGTTTTTTTTTTTTTTTTTTAGGTTTTTGGAGACAGGGTCTCGCTTTGTGGTTCAGGCTGGCCCTGAGCTCAGCCTCAAACTCACATCACAATCCTCCTGCCTCTGCCTCCCGAGTGCTAGGACCACAGGCGTGAGCCACCACGACCGGCACTGTGGTATGTGGTACTGGTTGCTGCTGGGTGTGGGTCTCCACACCCAGTATTGTTATGTGGTTACCGGGAAATCGAACCCGGGCCCTTGCGCTTGCAAGACAGGCGCCGGAACCACTGAGCTAACTCCCCGGCCCCCTGGAGTGCTGTTTTGATGGTAATGAATTTAAGGTGCTCTTTTCCATGGAAAGTTCTTATTTCTCCATCAATTTTGAAAGGTAGTTTTGCAGAATATAGTAGTGTGGGTTATTGCTTTCTCTCAGGGCTTGTAAAACTTCACTCCAAGTCCTCCTGGCTTTTAATGTGTTTGCATTAAGAAATCTACTATAATTTTAATGAATTTATCTTTTATAAGTGATCTGTTGCTTTTCTAACAGCTTTTAAGTCTCTGTCCTTGTATTGGACTGCTAGAGTTTTTCCTACGATGTGTCAGGGAGAAGTTCTTTTCTGACTGTCGCTATTTAGTTGTTCTGTACACCTCATTTATCTGTATGTTAAATTCTTTCCATGTATTTAGAAACTTTTCTGCAAACAGGTTTTTAGTGCCATTGTGCTGTTCTTTGTTTTTTTAATTAATTCTAATTCATCTTAATCTTTTATAACAATAACTTTTTTCTTTTTTGTGCTACTGTTTATCTTTTATTTTGTACTTCATTTATACCCTGGGTTTCTTAAATAAGAGAAACCATGCAGTGTTTAAGTTTGTGTATTTACTGATTTACTTCCATTTAACATTACATTCTCAAAGTGTACGTATTTGAATACAAATGGCTCAGGTTTATCCTTCTTTATGGCAGAGTAGTACTCCATTGTATATAAACACCACAGTTTCTTTTTCTATTCATCTGTTGATATAGATGACATGTAAACTGCTTCAAAGATCTAGCTATTATGAATTGTGCTGCTATAAACATGGATACGCAATATATCTTTACTCTTATAGGAACATACCTAGAAGGGAACTAGGTAGGTCAAATGTAAATTCTTTTTTTTTGAGGAATCTTTATTCTAATCTCCATAATAGTTGTACTGGTTTACATTCCCACCAAGAGGGAAAAAGAATTCCTCTCCTCTCCCACCCCCAGCCTCTCCAGCATTTGTTCTTGATTTCTTGGAGATAATCATTCTTTCTGTAGTGAGAGAGAATGTGTTTTAATTTCCACTTCTTAAGTGGCCAGTGATGTTGAACATTTCTTCATTGTATTTATTCGCTATTTTTACTTCATCTGAGAAATATCCATTCATTTCAAATGCCCATTTTGATGTTTTTTTAATGTTTGGATCTAATTTTTTGAATTTATTATAAATATTGTAGATATTAGTCCTTAAAGAAGTAGCTGGCAAAAAGTTTCCCTATTCTGTAAGTTGTCTTTTCATTCTGTTGGTAGTTTCCTTTGCTGTGCAAAAGCATTTTAATTTGTTATGATCCCATTTGCTGATTCTTTGTATTGTTTCTTGTGCAACTGGAATTCTGTTTAGAAAGTCTTTGCCTATACCTATATATTTAAGAGTTTTGCCCATGTTGTTTGCCACTGTACTCAGTGTCCTTCTCTTAACCCTAAGAGAAGGTATCTCTTAAGTCCTAGTATGTTTACTATCATTATGGTTTAGTTGTAAGAACTATCTAATTTCTTCCTTAGTTTCATCTGTGACCCTTTCAAGTTTCAAGAGAATACTATTTAATTTCCATAGTTTTGGTGGTTTCTTTGGCCATTGAGTTCTAGTTTTATTGCACTGTGATCTGATAATATGCATGGAATAATTCTGATTCCTTAGGATTTTCTTAAACGTGCTTTATGGGCTAGTATGTGGTTTGTTTTGGAGAAAATCATGTGTTTCTAAGAATACCGTATTCTGTTGTTGGTGTGTAGAACACTTTGTAGGTTTGTATCATGTCCATTTGTTTGATGGTTTGGCTTTTCTGATCTTTTTGTTGTTGTTTGTCTAATTTATCTTTTTTTTTTTTTGTGAGACAGGGTCTCATTTTGTAGTTCAAGCTGGTCCTGAGCTCAACCTCAAACTCAAACTCACAGCAATCCTCCTGCCTCTGCCTCCTGAGTGCTGGGATTACAGGCGTGAGCCACCACACCCAGCACTATGGTCTGTGGTACTGATTGCTGGTGGGCATAAGTCTCCACGCCCAGTATTATTGTCTGTGGTTACCACGGATCAAATCGGTCCTTGTGCTTGCAAGACACGCCAGAAACACTGAGCTAAATCCCTGGCCCTAATTTATCTATTTTCTGACAGTGAGGTATTGAGATAATCCCCCATTACAATTGTATTGTTGGTTACCTGATTTTCGTAGCCCTTACAGTTTGTTTTATGAAGCTGAGAGTGCTGCTATTTGGTGTGTATGTTAATTGTTATCTCTTCCTGTTAAATTGTTCCCTTAACCAATAAATATTGACCTTCTTTGTCTCTTCTGATCAGACTTCATTGAAATCTACTTGAACTGAAATTAGGATAGCTACTCCTGCTTTTTTCCAGGTTCCCATTCCACATAATATTGTTTCCCATCCTTTGATTTTTCTTGTCTGTAAATGTCTTTTTGCATTAAATGTATTTTTTGTATATAGTAAGTCCTAGACTTAAGAGTATTCAAGTTCGGGACTTTCACAGAGATAAATGGACTTCTCATTAAGATTATTTATAGATGGAAAAAAATCATGGAAACAGTTCATGTGTGTGCCAGATATTGTCACAGTTGTGCTACCATACTCTTACTGTAATAGTGTACATTAGTATGGTGCTCAATCAGAGCCCAGGATGTCTGGAAGCAAGAGGAAAAGCAGTGGTAATGTGAAGAGGACTGCTAAGAAGCACAAAGGTATATTAAGACTCACTTTGTTGGACTTATGAACAAACCTGACTTGAAATATTCTCCTAGGATGGTTTTTTTTCTTTTTGTTTAGCTGTTCATCCCACCAGCAGTATTCATTCTCTTTGACTTATTGGCATTATTGGCTCCATTGTCTCTTTTTAGGATATCCTCAAGTTTTTTTTGTAATGGTGATTTGGTGGTCCTGAATTTCTTGAGGGTGCCATGTCATGGAAATATCTTATTTCTCCATCAATTTTGAAGGAATATTTTCAGGATACATAAGTTGGGGTTGAAAGTTGTTGTCAGCTCTCCTGTCCTTTAAGGTTTGTATTGAGAAGTCTGCTGTAATTCTAATGAATTTAACTTTATATGTGAGTCATTGCCTCTCTCGAACAAGTTTGAAGATTCTGCCCACAATGAACTTCTAGTACCTTGCCTATAATGTAAAGATTATTTTCTGGTCATAGCTATTTGGGGCCCTGTATGCTTATCTATGTTTATTTCTTCCTGTGCACTTAGTAAGTTTTCTGTCATCATATCTGTGAACAAGTTTTTATCCTATTTGTGTTTTCTTCT
>PVIR01014293.1:0-40532 GCA_004026965.1 Petromus typicus | reverse complement strand
CTTGGCAAGCTGGCTGCATAGCTGTGTGGAAATGCACAGGAGCTCCAACAGCAAGAACAGAGGACACAGGTGGCCCCCGCTGGGCAACAGGATGAGGCTGGGGTAGCTCGGGGTGGCCAGCCTGAGAGCCACTTTCTGCTGGATCTGAGGCCTCAGAACCAAGGAAAACAGCTGGGAAAGAGCTGAGGGCCACACAGGAGCTGGTGTCCTGCAGCTGGGTCTGCCTTCTGAGATAAACATCTTCTCAGGACCACACACATGGAGAAGGGTGACCCAGTACCAGCTGCACACTGGTGCGCAGACCTCTGGCATGCGCCCAGAGGTCTCCTGGACCCGTTGCCCCCTGAGCCAGGTTTGATCCCTCTGTGGGCTTTGCAATCCAGGGTTCCTTCCTCCAAGAGCCATAAAAGGGCAAGACCTTCACTGCCTGATAGAGATGCTGAGTTACACCTCAGGCCAAGTCCCAGGCCCAACCCAGGCCCCAAGGATGAAGAGCCTCAACACCTCCACCCAAGTACCAGAGCGCCACACCCACGCGCCCAGGTTCTCCCCACCCTGGAACAGCTCTGTGGGGTGGAGCCCGTCTTTCCTTTTTCAGCAAGTCCTTGGTCCTGCTGCCACTCAAGCCTTTGTTTAGAGCCTGAGTCGGATAGGACCTCACCGTGGCGATAGGAAATCTCTCCAGGCTGCTCCTCAGCCTCGTGGAGGAGCCAGGAGCCACGGCAGACGCCCCACAGGGTAGGCAACAGTTCGTTTGGTTTTTTCTCCCTCTCCTCTCCATCCAGAAGGACGATGTGGATACAGGAGTATAGAATGTGCCACAGCCCAGGCTCACTGAGGAGCACAGTGAAGAACACATCTATGTGCACATAACAGGGCACTGAGCCCAGGTCACAATGAGCTACAGTCCAGTCCTCCCTAACTTCTCATTTTGAGACAGGATCCCTGTTCAAACACTCAGTAGTCAAACACTTGCAATTCTCCTGCCTCAGCCTCGCAGAGTGTTAGATGTTAGGCTTGCACCACTATTCCTAAGGGCTGGTTCCTGGATGCCCTTGGACAAGGTTTTCCACCAGAAAGTGGGCAAGCTGGCCTACATTCTTGGGGCACTGACACACAAAGTTTTCTGTGCTTCAAGATGACTCAGATCTGACACAAAAGCTGTATGAGTTGCCTGAACAGGGACTTGAACCCTGGACCCTCAGATTAAAAGTCTGATGCTCTACCAACTGAGCTACTCAGGCCACTTACTGTCTTCTTTAGTACGTGGTGTAAAATGACTCTGATTACCAATGTATCCCATGCTGCAGAAACTGTTCAATCTTTGGAGTGAGTCCCTTGGCAGGGATAGTCCTTGAGGGCACTGCTATTGCTGCCAGGCCCTCGGTGGACCTGGCTCCCTCTGCGCCATGCTGGGAATGTTGGGATGTGGCAAAACCAAAACAAAACAAGAGGGGGAAAAAGGGAAACTGGTGCTTGTTCAAGACTGGAGCAGAAGGAGAACCTGCAGGCAGAGGAGAGCTCGGACCCATGGACCTCTGATTACAGTTTTGCCCGCTCTTGTTACTCTCGGCTCTGCGCAGACCCCGCCCTATTGCGGTTTCTCTCCCACGTCTACCTCGCTTCTCCAAACTTGCGAACGATGTTAAGACTCTAGCGTCCTTTCCTTTCGGGAGACCAGAGGTCCTGGCGGATTTCTAGGCCCGGCCCTGGACCTGGGCCCCCACAGGGCCGGAAAGCCTCTGCTGTGAGGCGCTGCCAGCGGGCCATGCCCCTGCGGAGCCCGAAATCCAGCGAGCTTTCCAGGGCATAACAGAGCGTTCCGGACGCGGAAGGGGGCGCACGTGCCTAACCCGCGCCCCAGGAGCACGGCGCGGGGGACGAGTGGCTACCGCGCAGACCCTGGTTCGAAGCACGCACTGATTCCTGTTCCTTTTCCTCGTAGGCTCCTATCGTGGTGAGAGCTTTCAAGGAGCAAAGAAAGTCGGCGATGAAAAGTTGTGGTAGGGGAGAAGAGCGCGGGCGTGCAGAGATCCGGATCCACTCTGGGGACGCCGCGCGAGTGGCCCCTGCTCGCAGTTAAACGAGAGGCCAGCAGCTCCTGGTCCCCGACGTCAATGTCCTGTTGTCCTAGCTCCTGTCCTTCCTGATCTCTACCACGACGCACTCTCAGGTGTCCAGACCTCCTTCTGAGAGCTTGCTCTCTTGGGAAACGCGTGACCTGTGCACTTTTGCATCCTGAGTTTTGCAATCTACCGGCCTGGCCCCCATTATGTCGCTTGGTGACCTGTCGGTGGCACGGCATGACTCCGTGGGCATCCCCGTCGCCCCTGACCCATTGAAGCGGAAGGAGCCCAGGCCTAGGGCTACTTCTGGAGGGAAGCCCAGAGTATCCCCCGCCCCAGCCCAGAGTTTTCATCTGTCAAAAAAATTCTGCGCAGCCAGGCTGCGCGCAGGGTGTGGGATATAGGGCTCAGGGCTGGTGGCCAGGAAGACACTTGAGGTGAGCCAGGCAGGAAAAGAAAAGGGAAAAGAGGGAGAAGAAAAGAAAAAACGACAAACATGTTAGAAGTGGAATTCGAACCCACTCCTCTAAGGAAAGACCAGAACTCCCAATGCAGGAAGCACAGCCTGAGTCCACACCTTACAGCACTCAGCTGTCCTTGCACCAGTGAGCAGCTCAAGGAGCGGTCTCCCCACCGCGCTCCATACTGGGACTTGATGGGCATAGGCCCAGCACCTGCTGGCTGGCTGTGGAGTGACAGGCAGGAGCACTGGGTCGCTGCAGAGCCGCGTCATCCTCTGGGCTGGGAAGATGGGAGGAGGGCTGCAGAGACCTCACCCTCTCCAGGAGCCTGCCCTGCCTGATCTCCCAGGGCAGATCTTTTTGAATCAAGATTTCTGTGTGTGGTTTAGGATGGCCTTGAACTCACTATGTAGTCCAGTGATCCTCCTGCCTCAGCCTCCCGAATGCTGGGATTACAGGTGTGTGCCACCACATCTGGCAGATTTTACTTATCTTGATGAAAACTCTTCATACTAATGCTGCAATTACTGAGTATACAAAATGTGCACTTTAAAATACATGTGTTGGGATTTTGTTGTTCTATTAAAGTCTCTGAATATACAAATGCAAACCTCTTAATATGAATTAAAACCTGGGAGCAAATATTTTCAAAATGTAAAGTGGTTGGGGCCAGGGTTTTAGCTCAGTGGTGCTGCATCTGCCTCACAAACACAGTCTTTTTTTTTTTTTTTTTTTTTTGAGACAAGGTCTCGCTTTGTGGTTCAGGCTGGCCCTGAGCTCAGCCTCCAACTCACATCACAGCAATCCTCCTGCCTCTGCCTCCCGAGTGCTGGGATGCCAGGCATGAGCCACCACGCCCGGCACTGTGGTATGTGGTACTGGTTGCTGCTGGGTGTGGGGTCTCCACACCCAGTATTGTATGTGGTTACCGGGGATCGAACCCAGGCCCTTGCGCTTGCAAGACAGACGCCGGAACCACTGAGCTAAATCCCTGGCCCCACAAGCACAAAGTCTTGAGTTTGATCCCTGGTACCAGGAGAGAATGTAAAGAGGTTTGAGAACTGGAACTGACTTATGCCATGATTTTCTTCTAAGATCTCCTATGCAGATAATGCTGAGATGAAGCCTTGAAATTTTCGTGCTTTCCTTTAGTGGTGCTCCATGGGATTCTCATCACCATCATCGCCATCCCTGTCACCACCATCGTCCTCGTCATCATCATCATCTCCGTCGTCACCATCACTCCGGTGCTGAAGCGGCCTCCTGGCCTGCCCATGTTGGAAAGTCTCGTTGGTGGTGGCACTCCCAGCTCTCTCCACTCTGCTGACCTCGATGCCCTCTTAAACATTCGAAGAGCTGTGTGGTTGTCCTTTGGAAAGTGTGTGTTGCACACTATTGTAGACTTGTACACAATGCACACCAACCACACATGCACACACACACCTGTAGCATATTCTTCGGTGGTAATAAGACAAAAGAGTGGTAATGATCTGTTTTCTTTTCCAGACTTGCAGCCAGAGCGATCTGATGCCGGGGCCTGCCTGGCAAGACAATGGGGTTGCAAGGCCAAGGGGTGAGGATTGAGAAGAAAGATACAAGATAGAAAAGTTAGGGATCGGGAGGACTCTTCAGTGGATACTAAGCAAGTGCCGCATTTATTCCTCAGCCTCTTTTTATACATCTTCTAGGTAGTGCTTCTGTGCTGGTTAGTTTTGCTTACATGTACAAAAGTTAAAAAAAAGCAGAATCAATGTGGTTACATACAATAGTCAATGCATCATTCTTCAATCACTTCTTTCAAGTTATTCCTAGCTCTCTATTATCTGCTTAATACATAGCTGCTTTCTTGACTTGCCTACTTCAAAGTTAGAAGAACAGGTGGCTATCTCTGTGTGTATCTGCTTCTCAGGTCACAGTACAGAGACTGCTTTAAGTTGTTTTTCTGCAGAAAGCAGCAGTTGTTTTGAGGGAGGTGAACAGTCCTGGGCTCCGATCCAGACACCAGTTTAACCCCCTCTCTCCTTTGTATGGGCACTGGGCAGCATCCATTTAGATGCAGACTTCCTGAATTACCAGGGCAGCGCCCGGAGCAGACCTCCAGGCCTGCTAACAGGAAGAGGAGAAGACAGCCATGGCACTGTTGGAGATGGCTCTCAACACAGGATCAGCTTTTGGGGATTTGAATATTACCAAGTTGCTGTTTGAGACAGCCTTGCCATCAGTTGAAAACCTGGTGATTTTTATGGTTGGTTTTGATGTTTGTGTGCTTGGATCAGTCTGAGGAGGTCCCTGAAGAGAAGACCGGGGACATCTCCTCACCTGTGGAACCCCAGGCCACACTGGGAGAGACAAGGGAATTTACAGGGAGGTATCGAGTGTAGGACAACAGGGAAGGGTGAGGGCATGGCTGATGGCTGTCAGCAGGTCTGTGTTTGGGAGCTGCTGGGCAGGCTGGAGGCTGGTTGGTCCTCACTCACTTCTGCTCCTCACCTGTGCCTCCAGGAGGAGACAGGTAGACTATTTCAGTTTGAGGGGCCTCTGCTGAAATCCAAGTGGCCGTAGGTTTAAGCATCTGCTGCGTACTTGAAAGTTTCCGTAAATCTTTCGCTTGGGTGTCTTCCCTCAGCTCTGTTTGCTTTATTTTTTAGACAGGGTTTCCCTATGTAGTTTGCACAGGCCTTGAACTTACTTTACTGTGCATCCAGGCTAGTCTCGACTTGCAGAAATTCTCCTGCCTCAGCCTCCTGAGAGCTGGGATTCCAGACATGCCCAGCAATCCTCCTGGAAGGGGATGAGCCAAGTTATATAAACTCAGGACTAATCAGTTGTACTTTGCCAAATGCTGCTATGTGCTTAACATGCTACAGGGAGAGGAAGGGAGCAATGCTGGAACAAGGGGTGCAGCTTTGCTCACTGGTCCAGAAAGGAGCCAGGTAGGAAGCGCGCAGGAGTTCAGCTGAGAGCAGCAGGGCAGGAGGGTATCCTGCCGTTGGAGAGCTTGTTCCTTCCAAAAGAGTAACATGCAGTCCGCTTTCCTCTCGTCATCAGGAACATGTGCTTAGGAAGGCTGTGTGTCACAGCCACCTGTGCTGCTGAGTCATTTAATGCCCAGTCACACTGGGAGTCTTCGGTTTTCTTTCTTAAAGAACAGTTCTCCAAGTGTCAGTGCCTGCTCGCATGCCTGCAGTCCCAGCACCAGAGAGTCTGAGGCAGGAGGATCACAGCAAGTTCGAGGCCAGCCTCAAGAGTGAGACTGTGAGTGACACAAGTGAGACTGTGTCAAAAACCCGGGGAGAGAAGACTTATTTCTCCAGTGGTGGGTTTGCCTCTCTAGATCCAGGGTGGACAGAGTCCGTGAGTCCTATTCCGAGTATCTCCAGTCAGGATCTGCGGTGCTTCCTGGCCCACTGGGGCAGCTCTAATAAAGCACCGAGGCTGCGCTCCGCGAAGGGCAGCAGCCCCGATCTTGCAGGCTGGAAACTGAACAGCCCACCGCCAGGAGCAGGCCGGTCGGAGCGATTTGGGCGGCTTTTAGAGGGTGGAGCTCCGGCGCGCTCAGGAGCTCGCTCCCAGGGCTTCAGTCCCACCCCTAGACCTCCCCAGGGACTGCAGCGCTCCACGCTGTGACGGGATGCAATTCCAGCACGCTCGTGGAGGGCCCGGACATTCAGCCCGACGCCCTGGTGAGCCCGGCCGCGGCGGGATGCAGGAGCGTCTCTGTTGCCCCTTGTCTCCACAGCTTGCCTGCCCGAGTGCTCCTCGCCCTCAGTGTCACTTCAGACACGTGCGGCGGCTTGCGGTGCCCCCCGCAGCAGCACTCAGTCCTGCTGGGTGCCCTGCAGCCGGAGCGGCAGCCGAGGTTCCTCGGTCACACGATGCTCCTGACGTCAGAACTGTTTCGGCAGAACCTGGGTGCTGCACCTGGACGAGGAGCTCGCGGCCTGGGACATGGAGGCGCCGGAGAGAGACGCGCGGCAGCGGGCAGGTGCCCGGGAGCGAGAGGCGCGTACACTGCCTCGACCTACCCACGGTGCCTGCCAGCGGCTGTGCCGCGGGGCTGCTGCGTGCGCGGGAGGGGCGGCCGGGTGCTGCGGCGCGGGTCACGCCAGCCCGCCCGCGCCGGGGTCGGCGCTGCCCCTCGGCTGTAGAGCGCGCGCGGCGGGCACGGGAAAGCATGCTCCAGTGGCGCAATCGGTTAGCGCGCGGTACTTATACAGCAGTATATGTGCGGGTGATGCCGAGGTTGTGAGTTCGAGCCTCACCTGGAGCATGTTTTCTTCCCTTCGCGGCTTCAGGCGATCCTGGACCGAGTCTTTTCCTTAAGCAAAACGCTGCAGAGGTTTAATTTTCCACTCATAGAGCTCAGGTTCCTGTACAAGGAGGGCCCTGGGTTATTCCAAGACTGAGGATAAAATTCACACAGCAGGAGGCAAACGCACTCCGCCGCTTCGAGAGACCACGCGGGGGTCGCGCAACCGCCAGGAGCGCTCCCGGGCCCAGCCCGGCGGCCGAGCAGGTAGCGCCCGCGCCGCGCCGGCGTTTACCGAGCCGCGGTCCACACTGCCGGCGGCGAGCGCTGTGCCCGAGGAGAACCTGACCACCTCGCGGCTAGCTCTTAAAACCAGACCGGGAAACAGGCCTAACCCCCGTGGCACTGCACAGGCTCAGCACCATGGGTGATGCTCCTCAGCGGACCCCATTCCGGGGCTCGCAACCACCCCCGCTCCCGTCCGAGACCCGCAGCCCTGGCTGGCTCGTTGGGCCTGCAGAGCTCCCGGGCCCGGCCTCCTCCCCGCTCTCGGTTCCCGCGCAGCCTCTCCAGGAAGCAGCGGCGGGGAGGGCGGGGCTCGCTCGTCACTTGCACCTCAGGACAGAAACTGAGGCCATCGGGGACCTCAGTGGCCCCACTTCTGTGGCCTAGCAGCAAGAGCTGTCTCTTGAAAGGAGAATGTCACGTGGCGATGGCAGTGCCAGACTCTGGAAGCATGAGTGCCAGTGCACATTCAGGCACAGGCAAAGGTGCTATGGCCACACCACCCACGGTCAGACCTGCTGGCTCACACGCACCACAACACTCAGTCCTCTGGTGGCTGAGCGCTGTTGCATTTCCCAGGTGACCTTCCTGCTGTGAGAGCTGAGCACAGAACCACAGAGGCACCACGCAGATACTCGCATTGCAAAGGCACGCCGTGAAAGTGCAGGCTGTGGGGACAAAGCCACACGGGAACATCTGGTCTCTCTACACCTTTATATTCTTTCCTCTATATCAAACCGAGGCATCTTGGGCACCTTTAGTTTTCTAACTGTGGGCGTGTCCAGGCAAATCCTCTACGGAGTTCCCTTTCCAGCTCTCTGAGCCACAGTACTAAGTGCAGAATCTTTCTTCTGTGCATTTGACTGAACACAACCCTCCCGCGGCTGTCCCACACCTGCAACGCCCAGCCCGGCCCCTGGCCCGTTTCCACAGAATGAATGGGAAGATGCAAGGAGCTCCTTTGAACTGTAGCACAGTTGCCCCAGCCCACTGTGCACCCCACCTTTAGGGCCCTAGAGTGGTGCAGTTTGGTTCCCAGAGCAGGGGGGGAGCTGGCTTCCTTCTGTGGCACCATGGCAGGGTTCAGGGTGGACACTGCTGGTGTGGCAGGGAGCTTCAGAGCTAGGAGACAGGAAATAAAGATTAGGTAGCAGAGAGACAAGGAAACTGCAGGTCTTCCCAGGTGTGGGGTGTGCACCCATAATCCTAGCATTTGTAAATCTAGGGTAGGAGGATCTCAAATTGATGACTGGCCTGGACGACCTAGAGAGCTCTGCCATCAATCAATCAATCAATTAATCAATAAACAGAAACTGTATCTCAGGCATGGTCAAAGTTTCTCAAGTTGTCCATATCTATATCTTTACTCTTCAGGCTTTCTTTTTTCCTTCCAGGGCCATCTCACCCAAATCCCTTAAAGATGACCTAAAACCATAAGCTAACCCAGCTGATAAGGGCCTTTCAGGAGGCGGCTGGACTGAAGGTGCGAGTACTAAGAGCATGCCAACTGGTTTGGTCCAGGATGACCTCGTGCAGTGCAGCGCTGCACCTCAGGTGTGCATGGCACCACCAACGAGGACTATAGCCTGTGTGGGCCAAAATGGGAAGGGAGGCTTGCGGCTACTGCCTGCTGCTCCTCCTGCCTGCTTGCCAAGAACTGTCTCTCCCTGCAGTGCCCCCTGCCTTGGAGCCAGCAGACCACTGGCCGAGATAGACCTTTCTTCAAAGTAGGGGCATCTGGTATTTTATCTCAGCAGAGACAAAAGTAACCAAGACAGGTGACACATGTTAGGCAGGTAGTTCAAGGGAGGGGGGTATCCAAAATAACGCATTGCTAGTTAAATAAAGAAACAAGACTTCTTGCTTAATACAGTGATGTCATTTACATTCATTTCTTAGATCCCAGACCCAAAGAGACCATATAGAGCACAGTGATTTTTTTTTTTTACAGGTTCTCATCATGCAATTCCGGCTGGCCTTGAACTTGAGGTGATCTTCCTGCCTCAGTTTCCCAAATGCTGGGATTACAGGTGTGCCCGCCCTTCCTGCCACAGTGGCAATTCCAGGTTTCACACTGCACATTCCTCTGGTTCTTGACCACTGGGCTGTCTGGTCCCGAAGAAGTTACACAGCATCGCTGACTGCTGTGGCCTACACCTCAGTGATCTCCAGGAGGGTGTTCTTCAGAGGCCCTCCTGGCTTGGACTGGTCTGGTTGAAATAAAAACTTACCTTTCTCTCATTTCTTACTTGTGAGTTTCTTATTTGACTCAAACCCCTGAGAAAACACTGGTCTTCTAAAAGAGACAGGAAGATATTTTGTAATTCCAAAGTAACTTCTAAGTAAAACATCCACCAGTGTCATAGCCGTCCCAGTTCTCTGAGCTCCAGGTGTAACTTCTGTGTGCATAGAAATGCATCTGGAGTCACTCTCGGTGCATTCCCACCTTTGCTCTTGAAGGTTAACTCTGTACCTCTATTTTATAGTAAATACCACTAAAGTTTTGCCTGGTTGTCTATGTGTCTTAGATGGTTTCATCAAGGGCCCAAAGAATCCAGAACCAAGAAAGCGAGGGTCAAGTTTCTCACGCAATGGGACCAGGCTTCTCTGTGGTGTCTTTGGTGCTATACGTCAGTCTGCTGATTCCCGGCGTAGTGAGTTATGCTTCTCAGGCTTCCGCTCTCTCAGGCTAAGACTACGAACCTGTGTCTTTCTCATGTTCGTGACCCGCTGCCAGGGTTGGTGGGCTCAGAACAGTCCCCACATGCAGGACTTCATGTTGCTGGTGAAGTAGTTCAGAGTCAGTGTGAGGTTTCAGGCATGTGCATTTGTGAAGCCTGAGGCTTGTTCTCTTTCCACTGAGCTTATTTAGCACTGTGTGCCAGCACCTGCCCTAAACTTTTGTGTTTTTGTTGTTCTTCCAGGAGTACTACTCCTTTTGGACACACACACACACACACACACACACACACACACACAGAGCAAGTGATAATGGCTCCACTAATGTCTTCAGGATACTCCTGCTTCTAGTATGCTTTTGTTTACATACAAAGAAGTGGAGAAGTCTGCTTTATGGGTCTGTGGACTCCAAGACTGCTGTAATCACTTGGTGTGCATCAGATAGTTCTCAGAAGTTTGTGCCTTGGGAAATGAGTGTCAGCTCCTGTCCTTACAAGATACTTGGCAGGACACAAACTGCATAGTGCATCACAGCAGGGCAAGTGACTGGCCGAGTTTCACATCAGTTACAGAACAGCAGGAAGCCCAGCAGGACGGACCATACCTATTCCTAATTCTCACTGCCCAGTATATGGACTCTCCAAGGTGCAGTGCCCTTGACCCCGAGGCTCCAGCTAGAGAAAAAGGGCACCTTTAGCTCCCCCATCACTCATGTAAATGCTTCCCCCACCCCTGTCTGGATAAGTTCTTTGGTCCTAACCTGCCTTGCAAAATTTAAAACAAGAACAAGTCATCCCAGTCCTGGATCAGGTTAGTAAGAGTGGGTCATAACCTTTACTGTGTTTGTTCTTAGAATCCTGCTATGCAGATCATAGGTAATAAGCTAGCCCTGTTTCTTCCCATTTACAGTCCACTTGTCGCCACATAGCCCTGTCCCGCTCTGACCCAACCACCTACATCAGACCCCTCCACTCCGCTCTGGGCGTGGAAGAGAGCAGAAGTGAGGAGCCCCCTGCCTCCCACCCCACAACGCCCCTCAACAGGAAGTGGCCAGAAGAAACGTGTGCCCCAACACCCTGAATGATTTTAGGGCCCTGACTTGAGAGGGAGATGTTAGGTCTGAGGATAAAGTAGGGGCAGAGGTCCAAATCAGCACATGTCACCGGCTAAGTGGAGAAACAAAGGTGTCAGTATATAGCATGTTTATTATCATTTGTTAGCTCTCAGAGCCAAAGTAAGGCCACAGAGCACAGCAACTTTCAAAGTTACACAGTGTGCAGAGTTCTCCTGGAATTTAGCTGCTGGGCTGTCTAACTCCAGAAAATGCACACAGCCTTCCTGGATGCCATAGGACATCCACAGCCCAAGAACAGCGAGAGAGGAGATATTTGCTCACTATCAATCTATCTGTCTGTCTGTCTGTCTACCTACCTATTGACAGGGTCTTGCTATGCAGTTCAGGCTGGCCCGGAACTCACTCTGTAGCCTAGCCTGATTTCAGACTTTCAGAGATCCTTCTGCCTTAGCTTCCTCAGTCCTGAGACCACAGGTGTGCCACCATTAAGACATGATCTTTGTAAATTTCTTATGTGATTAGAGTCTCTGAGGAATCACTGAGCATCTGAACAGGACAAGTCAATATTTTGCAATTCCAAAGCACCTTCTAAGAAAAATGTTATGAACACCACAGTTATCAGGGCCTCAGACCTCCAGGGTGACTCTTTGGTGCATGACAATATATCCAAACTTGTGCCAGAAGCCTCTGTAGCATGGGCCAGTTGGAAGCCACAACTCTCTCTATATCTGCTTTACATAAATTCCACCAAAACTTCTGCACCAGTGCGTGTCTTGACTGAATTTTTTCATCACGAGAATAAGGAATCTAGGACCAAGGAAGTGAGGGTCTTCTTTGTGCCCAGATCTGGCTTCCTGCTGACAGAAAGAATAAAGACTAGAAAGAAAGAAGAACAAGCTCCACTTATTACATATGACTTGATTGTATACGTAAAATCCAAATATCGACACCCTTGGCCTAACAGGTAAAACTGAGATGACTGAAGTACCGAGTCCGGCTGATGTGACTCAGTCAGAGCTTGCAGGCTGGCCATCTGGCCGTGGGCCATAAGTATGGGAGCATCCACTTTGGCTTAACAGCACCTGACAAATTTATATACACAGACAGACATGGCTGCATATCTATGTACTATCCGTTGATCTATCATCTCTCTCTTATCCGCCCACCTCCCTCAGCCCAAGTGCACAGATTCACCCAGCACCATGCACAGTTCCTGGCAGAGCTTCTTGTCCTAGCATAAACTGGAAGCAGTGCAAACGCT
Source organism: Petromus typicus (assembly GCA_004026965.1). Classification (NCBI taxonomy): domain Eukaryota; kingdom Metazoa; phylum Chordata; class Mammalia; order Rodentia; family Petromuridae; genus Petromus; species Petromus typicus. Next base: position 28,456 of record PVIR01014293.1, on the reverse strand, counting down.
CACCAAGGCTAGAAAGGCTGAGTCGGGGGCTAGTGAGAAGAAAAAGGTGAATCTCAAAGACAGTCTTTGCAGACACATACGAATGTAGAGAATACTTGAATCAATGTACGTAAAGTTTACAAAGATAACAGTGCACATGGTAACGGAGTTGGAAGGACGGTGGACTTGCAGGGTGCGGATGAGGGGTGCCCACCGTGGCCCAGCACGGAGGATGCGCTCCCCACTGAACCCCAGAAAGACACCGTGAGCCCTTAGGAACCATTTCCTCTGTGTGGGTCTTTTCTTCTTTCTCTACTCAGGAGACTTAGGATCTGATCTGCCTTCCCTCTGATTTAAAAAATAAATAAAATAACCTTTACTTCGTTGATATAATTATTTTTGAATGAGTAAAATGGTGTATTTTCAGAAAACAGGACAAAGATTTCTTACATTTTCTAGAAGCCAAAGACAAATAGACTATCAAGAAAACGCTATTTTAAACTGTACAACAAAACAAAAACTACTTGCCAGACAGGCCGAAATAGCTCAGTTGGGAGAGCGTTAGACTGAAGATCTAAAGGTCCCTGGTTCAATCCCGGGTTTCGGCAAGAGGACCTCTTCCTCTCTTTTGTGCACCTTTAACTTTGCACAGGCTGAAGGAACCCCAGACTCGTACAGCAAGAAGTAACACCCATCGGCAAATATTGAAGTCCACACTGCCATTTGTGAGAGAAGGAAGTACATAAATTTACCCTTTTCACGAACAGGACTTTGCAAACTGTCTTTACAGCACCCCAGTCTCCTACAGCCTCGCCCTTGCAGGAGTGCAGATACGGCTGGACAAGCGCAGAGCGGAGAAGCGTGGAGCGCGAGGCCTGCGTGCACGCCCCACGCTGTAGAATAAAGGAACAAGCACCCACCACCCGCTGTGACATATGCCAGTCGCTCTCAGTGTTCTGTTTCCCGCGGGTCCGTGGGTGACTGACAAACCGTGCACAGTCACGGAACTTGGACTCTCCCTCAGGGCCCGCGGGGCGCTGCCTTGGCGCGGAGAGCCACCGACGGCGTGGACCTGCCTCGGGAAAGGGGGCACTCGGCGAGGACGGGGGCATCAGCGTGAGCCCCTTCCTCTCGCGCCGCCGGAAAGCGCAGACGGCCCGCGGTCGCCACTCGAGGCGTGAGAAGGACGCGCGCGTGGGCCGGGCCCGGGCGCGGGGTCCAGACCGCTGCAGGCCCGGCGGCCCCGGCGTGGGCCTCGGCCCCACGCTCGGAGCTGGTGCTGGAGATCAGGGTCGCAGGGGAGGGCCGGAGAGGTCCAGGGTCGCGGGTCTGCCCTGCTGTGCAGGTGGCTCTGAGGTCGCGGGGACAGAAGAGCGGCCGCGGACTCAGTTTCCCCCGTGGGCCAGCACCACCACGCCTGTGCGCAGCAGCGCTTCGGGTCAGCGCAAGAGCCCGGCGGGTGTCGGGAGCCACAGGCGCGCCGGGAGCTTGGTGCGGCTGCAGCACCTAGGAATTCACAGCCCCGCAGAGCGGAGGGCCTCGGCTCCGAGGCCGGAAAGGACTTCAGGGCTGGATCTGAGGGCAGGACGGCTCGGCCTCCCTCGTCACAGCGGCGGTCCGGCTGAAAGTTTTCCCGAGAGGAGCGCGAGGGGGAAAAGAGGGATCTTGATCCAAACTCAAAAGCACCAAAGAATTTCTAAGTCACGTGAATGGCCCCTCATTGCTTGGCCGGTTAGCTCAGTTGGTTAGAGCGTGGTGCTAATAACGCCAAGGTCGCGGGTTCGATCCCCGTACGGGCCAGTCCAGGGTGACTTTTACACCCCCAATACAGAGTATACCCGCCCACTGAAGTCAACTTGGCCTGAAGTTTAAATTAAACTTTCCCTCTACCAAACTAGAATCTTATTTTTGTTTCGGAAACTAAACAAAAAACTCAAGCACCAAGTACATCGAGGAAAACTAGGGTAGTGGGGCACTGGGCAGGTGTGTTGCGGGAAAAGGAATGAGAAGGTAGGAGACCCTGCATGGTCTTCGGTGTGCTGGGGGTATTACTTGGCACGGTGGACGCGGCAGGAGCCCACAGGGAGGGCTCCACGTGAGAGTCGATAGGAAAACCTTGTGTCCCTGAAGGATCCTTTGGTTTGAAGTGTTTTTTTCCACCTAGCTCCTTTCTTGAGCCCAGAAGTGTTTAAGGCCCGCCCTGGACGGTTCCTTAGTTCTTGGGGAGACAGCACCTCAGACTCAGCAGGCAGCACCACCGTGAGGACAGTGGGCTGAAGAAACTCAAAATTAAGGGTTTGAGCCAGCCAGGAATTCAACCTAGAGTCTTATGATCTGTAGTCGGGTGCGTTATCCATTGCGCCACTGGCCCACCTTCGATGCTGCTCTTGCAGTGCCAATGTGTGCTGTAGGGACCGGAAGGTGTAATTGAGGCGGGGACGACAGCTAGAGCCTGACCTAGAAGAGCATGTTTATGGTGGTTTGTTTGCATAATACTCATTCACATAAAGTATCTATTGAAAACTACAAGCAGGCAGCGTGTGGTGGCGCTTGCCAGGTATCCCAGCCCAGCAGGTGGGATTCGAAGGCAGGGAGATCAGTGCAAATTTAAGGCCAGCCTGGGCCACATAACCCTGGGCTGTATAAAAAGGTCAAGGTTGGCCTGAACTGCCCAAGCAAATCGCCTCCCTTCTGGCTCTGGTCAGACAAGATAGTCGCTGAAATCATTATTTGGGTGTCGCCCCAGTGACGGTGCGTGATTGAGGAATCACAGAGGAAGCTCCCGTTCCTCTTAGGTCAGACTTTAGTGGACTTAGCACTTCCCCTCAGCACATGTGGTCTGGGTTTCTGCGGACCAAGAGGAAACCTTGTTGAAAGAGCGCAAACCATCGCCCCGGATTCGCTACCAAGCGAAGTGATACGTGCTCGCTGGCGCCCCCTGAAGGTCAGGTGGAAAGTAGGAAACGAGGCCTAGCGGATTCTGTGCACAGACATGACCAGGTGAAATCAGGTGACAACAGTAAACTTCGTGATCCAGATAGAAAACGTGACCGCTGTGAGCAGGATTTGAACCTGCGCGGGGAGTCCCCATTGGATTTCGAGTCCAACGCCTTAACCACTCGGCCATCACAGCTCCGGGCGAAGCAGTGGGGTCCTAGCTGTGTTGAAGAAGAACATAGCGCTTGCCGGGAAGGATCAAGAAGGGAGGGCGGGACCGTGCCCTCTCGCCGGCGTCTCCTTCCCCACCGGCAGGGGCCGTCCTCCAGCACCCGGTGCATCTGGCGTCCTGCTGTGCCTCGGGCACCGCACTAGCCACTACAAGCTCTCTGGTGGCAAAGCAGGCCAGTCCCTTCCGCGGCCGAAGTGAGCATCTGGTGGAAAGAAGCCGATTGCACCTGGAGAGGTCAGAGCACTGGGTCGAACCCGACACACTCTGGCAGAAGCCTTGCCCTGTCCCCAAGCTTCCTCGCCTTGGTCAGGCCAGCTCAGCAGCCCTTGCTGTCCTCACCCCGGCCCGCAAGGGCAGGGCGACAGTCCGGCGAGGGTCGCAGCGCCATCCTTTGTCCCGAGGGTCTGCCGAGCTCCCTCCTTTTCTGAGCATTCGAGGCCCCGCCAACTCTGTCCTGACCTCCCGCCGGGTTGGTCTCGCTGGGTTGGTCTCGTTGTCATTTGCAGACACCCTTCTGCCTGGCCGTCTCCTGTAGTCTTTGAACTCCTGCTCTTTTATATTTATCCGCCTCCTGGACACTCCCTGACCAGTCTCTTGGTTTAAATGGCACGCGTACGGTGCAAGCCACTGTACTTCTCAGCTTGAGCGTGCTCGCTCCATCCCAGCCTGGGGCCGCCGCTCACGTTCTTACTTCTGAACTTGGATGTCTCCCGGCAGAAACCTCAGCCGCGAGCGCTCCACGCCGGTCCCCGAGGCTCTCCGAGGAATTTTGTCTGCGTCACACATTTCAGTTCATGGCACTCTCAACTGTTCACAGATGATGGCCTGTCTTAGTTATTTTCTCATTGCTGAGACAAATACCTGACACCCAGAATTGAAGGAGAAGAGGTTTATATTGGTTAACAGTTTGTAGACCACGGTTCTGGTGCGGGTCAGCTGGGTCCAAGGCAGGGGGCATGACAGAGCCGCATCGGAGAGGAGAAACCTTTGGCAGGCAGAAGGCCGCAGCAGCCTGCCTTTCCTCTCCCTCCCTTCCAGGCCCTGCGTCTCGGCTGCCGCCGCCCAAAAGTTCGATGATGTAGTGATTACATGCTCCTCATCCAGAATTGCAGATAGCGAAGTTAGTTAGAAATTATTCTAAGGCAGTTAGACACCGTTGTGTCCTCAGGCCAGGAAAACAACTGAGTCACACTCACTGGTTAGCACTGCAAAAAGAAAACAGACACTACTTCCCCTAGAGAAGAATGGCAGTGGTTGATATTCTAAATAGACACTGATCTCCCCAGCCTATTTTCTTTCCAGAAATTCCTCGTGTGCGACTTATTACCTGGTTGTCTGTACTTGTAATCTTACTGGTCGACCGTGGTTTTGTCCCGCTTCACACCCACCTTGTAATTCTCCATTGGGTTGTAGTTTTGTCCGTCTTGCACCCTCCCCACCTACATGGCATTGCCACATAAAACCCCGCTGAAAAGTCAGGTGGGTGGCTGGCTCACTTTTTGGTCCCCATTGGTCTATCTTAGAAGCGCTCTTTCTCTGAATAAGTTTTACCTATTGTTAACTTCCATTGTTCCGAGAATGCATTCTTGATTTTAGAGAACATGAACTCTTGTTTCAGATATTGAGTAGGCTGCGAATTGTATTTCCCTTGCTTTGATTATTTTTGCTTACGCAGATTACTTGCTGCCCTACACAACTTTTGGAGTACTTGGTGGCCTGCATCACCAGCGTCACATACCCTAGGTTCAGCTAACTCTTAGAAACCTCACCTACCCCGCGCAGGCTTTGGAGGGAGTATCTGGGGACGAGCCACAGCAAGACCACCACGCTTAGACGACATCTTTGGCTTTGTTTTCCCCCATTCTACAAGTAGGAGAGAATTCTCTTCGTTGTGCCTTCAGAACATATCCGGAGCTGACAAAGTTCTCGCCATTGTGACCCTCTTGTACAGCTTTGCTGAACAACCAACATCTCCATTCCTCCATGTAGAAGCTGGGGCCCAGGGGCTGCTCTGGACTCCATGAGCTTCCAGCTTCCGTTTGTAACCCTGGAGGACACCAGCTGTGTGGCTGCCTCAGGGCCTTGGCACTCCCTGCTCGGACACCCTTGCTTTAATACATACACAGCTCAGTCCCTTACCCAGTATTCTATCAAGTATCCCTTGAACAAGGAGCTCACTATTCTGCGCCCCCATCCTGCTGAAACATGTGTTTGTGGCTGCTAAGGTTCATAAGGTGCATGAAGAAATCCTGAGAGGTATAGGCAAGATCGACACTTTCCTCACCAGTCTTGGAGTTACCACTTTCCCACTGAGGCTGCCACTTGGCTGAGACCAACAGCACACAGGCAGTGCTCAGACCTGGGCGGGCCCTGTTCACACCCTGGGCTGCAGCCTCAGAGCCAAGGAGAAAGCTGGGGCAGGGAATGGGACAGCAGCGCCAGGAGACCTCAGAGGGGCTGCCAAGGGGCCGCGCAGACAGTTTTCTGTAGTGCTGTTGCCACATTCACCTCACTCAGCTACGGCTCCCTGCCAGACCTCAGGTGAAGGCGTCTCTGAACACCGTTTCTCTCTCCCCAGTACTTCCCTTTGAATCCATATTTTGCTGTTCACCCTCTCAGGGACATCAAAATCAGCTCACCAAGTTTATCCATTGCCAATGTTGAGAATTAATACTTGGGCAGGAAGGAGAAAGAACCACATAACTGGCCGGAGGCAATACCAGGCCCACGTTAAATCCTCCAACCAGACCTTACCACTTGGGGATCACAGAAGAAATCATATTTGGGCTCTGCGGATGCAGGCTCTGTTTGAAGGAACAATATCTAAGTTAGGGAACAAACTGGATTTGGGTATGGAGAAGCTCTTTGAGCAAAGATCCAGCTGTGGAAGTCCAGGCCTTGTATGGAAACTTTTATAAAGTGAAGCATCTTCATCACCTAGTACTTCTGGAGCTGAGTGATGTTACTGTATTATATCCAGTTCTTCCATTACCTTGACCTCCCACATGCTTAACAAATAATGAGCAATCTGTTGAACAATTACAGTTATAAGCAAGAAGCTGCTCGAGATGCGATCCATTTCTCAAAAACTTTTGGCACATCACTGTATGTCAGAGTTTGTGTTGGGTATCTGACACATAATTTGAAGATAAAGTTTAAAAAGTCAAAAGACAGAGACGATGAAACACGAGCTAACAGCAAAATGCAAAGCATCATTTCTTTCTTAAACTCCTAGTCTTAAGTTTTTGTTCTTTGTAAATTTTTCTACGCATTGTGCATCACTCCGTAAAGCTACTGATAAAGACATGTTTATAGGGCAAAGGAAGTGCGAAATGCCTCCAGCCATTTTGCTGGTCCCTGGTGAAAACTATGGGCTCCAATTTTATTCTAAGCGGGTGAGGTAACAAACAGCTTCTCTCAGCGGTCAGTCCAATACAAGGGGCACCTGAAAGGGTGTATTTCTAAAGCTGTTATATTTTTATCCCTAAGATACAAATTGATTTCATGAAGGCCCGACAGAATTTCAAAAGGGACAACTACCTCCCTCAGGCCCCGCTGGGATTTGAACCCAGGATCTCCTGTTTACTAGACAGGCGCTTTAACCAGCTAAGCCACGGAGCCCGCCCTGGGGCGCTTTTTACTTTTGGGCTATTTGAAAAGGATCTTGGCCTCTGCAAAGAGCAACAGTCTTAGAGATTAGTGTCATCCGACTTGAAAACAAAAAGCGAAGCTATCTCCATGGAACACGGAGAGCTTTCCACTTTAGGGATGGTGTAGACGCGGGGTTGAAATGTCCATGCCTCGGGAATTGCATCCGCAGGGAATGAGTGACAGCCACCTTTGCGTGCTCTGCCCACGCGCACTCGCGCCTAAAGGTGAAGAGCAGCGCCGCCCGTCCGGGGTCGACGAGAGATCTCATCCAGGGCCGAGGAGCGACGTTCTGGGCGGCGAGGAGCTGCACGGAGCCGAAAGGGAGGAGGCCCCACTGGGACCGGATATCAGATTATCCCCTGCAAGACTCAGTTTCTCCAGGAGAAGCAGCTTCCTGAAAACCAGACGGAGGGCACCCCTCCCTCAAGAGAACGGGTACCAATAGGGTCTTCATAGAAAGACTACCAGACCGGTGGCCGGTTAGCTCAGTTGGTTAGAGCGTGGTGCTAATAACGCCAAGGTCGCGGGTTCGATCCCCGTACGGGCCAGCTCAAGATCCGTTTTGTTCCCTGTCACGGAGAGGGCAGCTGGGCTGCTTTGTCCCTCGCTCCAAGGAAGGTCTGTTGGAGTGAAATACTGAGCTCTTCCATTCTTAACAACCCGAAATCTATTTAGAGTGTAAGATTAAAAGGAGAAAGAAAAGTATAACAATGGCAAAGAGCTTACCTTGATGCTTCAAACATTCTCACATGAAAGCTACATAATAATTTAAAAATATTTTTCTAAGATCTTTTGAATAAACAATACATTGATGTGACTCACAAAGTAGAAACAAGATGTCTTGAACAAATTCATCTCCATCTTTATCCTGTCAACCATTCCTCCCCAGGAAACTCCACCTATAAATTTTCTGACCATGTTTCCTGCTTTATTTATGTACACATATGTAAATATCTTGATTCTTTTTTTTTTGCCTTTTTCACCTACAGGACGCCTAGTCACTATGTTTTGCGCTTGGGGTGTCCTAGCTTCCATCTGGGTATTTGTTGGGTCGCTGCCTGCTGGCAAGGCACAGGAAGCAGATGCGATCTTAGTCGCTCGATTTTCTTCCTGGGTGTAGCTTCTTCTTGCTTCTGGAGCAGAAAACACAGCCTCGAGACTGCCTTTGCACTGGAGCCAGAGAGAGCTGGGAGGCGACCTGGCTGCTGTGTGGACTTCACGAGAGGCGGCCCAGGCCGCCAGGGTGCAGGCCGGACTCCGACCCAGTCCACTCTCCTGAAATCTGCGGCTCCTTCGGGCTGGGACTCCTTCGTGTGGCAGCGGACTGTGCACACCGCTCCCGTGAGCGTGGGGCTGTGGGCTCCCCACAAGGCTGCAGGTTCCTCTCTCTCCCTGAGGCGTGTCTCCCTGTTCCTGCTGTCATCTGCTGTCCCCGTAAGACTCCAGGCCTGGGCCTCCCAGGGCTCTAGGCTCGATCTTAGGGGTTTTAGCACCCAAGAAGGTGATTTCTGGGGGTCTTCTTTGGTTTCCTGCTCTCTCCCCCGTGACTGTGTTTTCCTCACTTCGTCACCAACTCTTCGCTGGTGCAAACTCTCAGGCCAGTGTTTTCCACCTCTCTTCACCTCAGCTCACAGCAGCACATGCTCCTGATCTGCCTGAGTGTGTGTTCACAACAAGGGGTTCCAAACCCAGCCGCTCCCAGCTGCAGGCTTCTAGGTGTGGTTCTCTAGACGGGCTCACGTGAGGCTTCCCCTCACAGGATGTGGCTCAGAGGTGGCCGTGTTAGAGCAGTCTCTCCGGACCACCACGTGCCTCAGTGGCTGCTCCTCAAGAGCACGCGTCCTGTAGGAGTGACGGCTCCTCTGCACTGAGTCAGCTGCAGTTAGAGGCAAGTGAGGCACGTGATGGGCAAATCTGTGAATGTTTGCTGGACGAGTTGGACAGAAGCAGAACCAGCCCTTACTGGTCAGGACCGTAGACATGGAAGGGAGAAAGGATATGTGTGTGTGGTGATGGGGGGACAGACTTAGAATGTAATGCCACAGAGCGAGAGATAATTCCACACCAAGACACACAGCGGATAGTAAAGATGGAAGTTTATTCACGCATGTGGACTTCATCTCCTAGCGAAGTGAAGTGACAAATTGAACCTGGGGGGAAGTTTTTAAAGAAACTAGAGGTAACAGGAATGCGGTAAAGGGAGGTCACATCATTGTCTTTGCAGCCCACAGCTGCTAGGACAAATGTGTGGCATCTTAACCGAGCATCTCATTTTATGGGAAGGGCTGTGCAGGCAAGGTCGCACAAGAGCAGTCTACAGCTGTTTAGACTGGTCACATTCATGAGGCTTTCTTTGTCCGGGGCAGGGCCTGGGAGTGGTGGTAACATAACATGGAGTAACTCTGGTTATACAGGTCTCACAAGAACAGTATAACAAAGAGGAAACAGGATTAAAACGTCAATGCAATATGCTTGGAAGACATGGGCTGGGCGTGGTGAAGCACATGTGTAATCTCAGCGCTGACTCAGGAAGCTGAGGCAGGAGGAACATTGCGAGTTTGAGGCCAAAATCACAACAGCTGCAGAGTGAGTTCAAGGCCAGCCTGGACTATATACATATGAAGACATGGTAGAAATATCTTTAAAATACATATATTGAGAGGGCAGGATATAATTCAAAGGCAAAATACATGAGGTCAGGGGTTCCATCCTTAGCACCCCACACAGAACCAGGCCCTAAGCAGAACTACTAGGAAACAAAGAGAGCCCTAGAGTGATGGGCAGATGTGGGGGGACTGGATCACTCACCCAGCACCTCACACTCTGGAGTGGGGTGTGCTGTTGGAATTGAAACGCTGGCAGGCGAACTGCTCCTTGAGCCAGTAGAGATGCGGGTTGCACAGCGGACGCTAGCCATTTGCTAGGACTGAGCTAGAAAATGACACGTAGAACTAGCCTTTTCAGATTTAAAATGTTTGAGCAAAGGAATGTGAAAAAGGGTGTAATCACGTTTCGGAAGGAATGTATTGTCTTGGGACCGACAGAGGGCAGAAGAGGAAAACCATTTACCGAGAGTGGGGTTCGAACCCACGCGGGCACTAGCCCATTGGATCTTAAGTCCAACGCCTTAACCACTCGGCCATCCCGGTAGTCGAACATCTTGCGCAATCATCTCCACTCCGTGCTGAGCGCCAGGAAGGCGCGAGCTCCTTCATGGAATTGCCCTAAAACAGCAGGAACAGGAGGATAGAGAAAACCTGCTTTCTAAGAACATTTCCCAGCCCTCCTGGCTGCCTTGTTGTGGGGAACAGGGGACGGGAACGTAACTTGAATCTTTGCATTAGGTTCTAGTCTCCTGCGTGTCCCAGGGCACACGGCGAAGTAATTAATTGGCGGAACTGAGGCTTAGAGAAGCTGAGCTTTGGCCTGATCCACGCTACTCTGGTTAGGCAAGACCCCAGACCGGAGCTTGCCACACCTTTTATTTTCCCAGACCCAAGCTTGCCGCAGCTTTCATTCCATGCGTTCCAAAAGAGCCAGAGGGCAGGGCAGACAGGCGGCAGTAGTCCTTGAGAAGTTGTGCAGGTCCTGGTGTAGTTCTGCCCTGAAGCATCACAGCATGTGGGACCACCAGAATCCTTGTTGCTACTAGAGGTGGAGGTGAGAGTAAGTCCCCGAGCCCGTGTGCAGGCAGGAAAGCTCGCCTGGCCACAGTCCGCGCTGGCGCAATCAGTTCTCTCCCGTCCCCGCCCCTCCCACTTCCTGTCCACCCCCCCCTCCCCGCGCTCCCGGCTCCTAGAGGGCCTCACCTTCCGATGCGCCCGAAGTCGGGGCCGGGGACCTGGAGAAGACGATCGCCTTCCAGGGAAGTTCAGGGTCAAAGTGACGACCGTGACTTCAGAGATGATTGCTTTTGCTCAGCCCCAGCGTCCACCCGAGGACGTGCGGAGTCGCGCCGCGCCCCAGGCCCCAAGCGCGCGGACCCGGAACCCCGTTCACAAGGATCCTCACTAAGGGGGTCCAAAGTCCGCTCTCCGTGCTGAGGCAGCAACAGGCTTGGGTTATCGTGGAAGGGACGACGGGCCGTTGCTTCCACGGAGACGTTCCGAGTAGACTTCTTGGCCTCCACAGACACCTCAGTTCCCCAAATGTTCCATGACCGCACCGCAGAAGTGATCAGCTGGGAAGTTTTAAAACAGCAGTGCTAGAGAGTGGAAATGTCTGCGTGCGAAAGTACAGCATTTGCCATCTGCAGACTAGAAATGCACGAAAGAACCTATCCTCGTGTACCAGAAGGTAAAGAACTTTTCCAAAATTTCAAAAGCACAATAACATTGTTAAAAAGAGAGCCGTATTTGCTTATATTAAAATCAAGAATATGTAAAATAAAAATCACAAAAATAAATAACAGGATATGTTTGAATTATCTCAAACTGGTGATGACTTTATATCTATCAATATGTATTGTAATAGAAGCCAGTGAAACCTACAAGGTCAAAAGAAAACAGCCAAAGGATAGTCCAGGCAATTAGGAAAGAGAAATACAGACCAACAAACAATGAACACATAATTAGTCACTGCTGAAGTAAAAAGAGATCATTTTGCTCCTGTTAAATTGGTGGTTCTGGTAGCTGCCAACCTGCAAGTGCTAGGTCTCAAGTTTAATCCCTGGTAGAGAACAAAATAATTCAGTAGCTCATCTTTTTGATATTTTATGTTCCGGTTAGCTAGACAATGTATAATATAATAAGAAACTTCTGAGAAAACTGTAAGACCTATGAAATATCACGTATGTCCTACAAAGGAAAACACGTGTTGTCACAGCGTGTATGGAACGTGCTGTTGTGTGTTCCGAATGCCTTTTACATGATAGTAGAAGTATCCGGATCTCACGGATACTTCTATCATGGCGTGCCGGGCCTCAGCCCTCTCTGCCGGCAGCCTGCAGTGTGGTTGGAAAAGCTCCTGGCCAATTCAGACTTCGCTCTTTTTTTTTTTTTTTTTTTTGCAAAGTGCTTTTGGTATTTTCATTGTAGTTCATATAAGAATTTGTGTTGTTCTCTTCTAGACTTTGTATAGCAAAAACATTTAATGTTGAAAAATTTTATGCTTTTTATAAATAATAAATATTAAGAATTCAACATTTTTGTAGCTTTTCCTGATCAGTATGCATTGCTTAATATAATAAGACTCGTAAAATTAAAATTAATTAATAATTCAACCATAGAAATATTCAAAAGAATAAAACGTAGGTCTCACAGACCTGCACTTGTGCGGCTTTGTGACAAAGTTAGTGTTAAGCTCTCCTGGCTGAGGGAAGCGGTTAGACCTCAGGGTGGGGGGCGACGCTTTGTAGTGATGGGATAGTAAAAATTAGCATTAGAAATTATTGGAAATTAGAGATGCAGCTGGAGATCGGTTCATTAGTAGTGCGAGGCCCTGGGCTGTGGTAAATTTCCAAAGAATTAGCAAAGTCTTTGCCAGAGGCCCTCATAAAGGACTGAACTGTGACTTTCTGCATCTTTCCCCTTGGCACCTTCCCTGAGAACCAGCGTCGTTGAACAGTTTTGCTTTTAATATAATTCAAAAAGAAGGCAAGAAAAACAGTTGCCTTGAGAACCGTTCCTTGCTTGATCCTGAGCTCTGGAACGTCACCAGAGGGCCTGCCAGGAGCAGGGCGAAACCTGAATTGGCCAGGAGCTTTTCCGACCAAACGGCAGGCTGCCGGCAGAGAGGGCTGAGGCCCCGCACGCCTCCTGGCGATGGCTTCCGACCGCTGCTCGCCGGCCTCCGCGTCGTAGCTCTGCACACGCCTCCCCCAGCCCTCGCCCCCCGCGCGCCCTGCGCGCCCCGCGCACCCCGCGCACCCCGGCGCTCAGCGCTGCCTCCGAAGGGACCGTGAGATCCGGAGCCGCTGCGGGGAGCATCGGGCAGAGGCGCTCATACACTGTACTTTACAGGTTCAGTGCAAAAGCAAGATGCTTGTGGTTTAGAAAGTATGTATCAAGAATTTAAAACCAGCAACAGCAGAGCTCGGCCCGTGACTGGGCCTCTGGGAGCGGGGAGCGGGGAGCGTGCCTCCCATGCCGCCCGCGTCTGTAACTGCGATCGCTTAGGCCCCGCCTGGACTCCAGCGGCACCTTAGGTCGAAAGAAACCGAAAGTGCTGCTGGTCAAGGACTGAGAAGAAAATGTTGGCATTCTAAGGTGATGCTCCGGGAAGGGGGACAGTGAAGGGACTCCTCAGAGCCTCGGGATCGCTCATGCAGGTGTCCAGGGGCGTGTCTAGAGCAGGCTCGATGTCGCTTTTACAAAACTGCAGAATGGGTACAGTGTACACGATTGATTTGATTATCAAAAGCGTGGAATCATGTTCCCGCCCGGTTTCGAACCGGGGACCTTTCGCGTGTGAGGCGAACGTGATAACCACTACACTACGGAAACTCTACCCTGTGTGGTGTCTCCGCAATAGTCCTAATCAAGACTTCCAGGTTGGCCTGTTCAGGCTTCAAGAACCCAAGGTTATGGTTATATCTGGGTAGCTGCTCAGTGCGGGCCTCCAACTGTATTTTAATTTTTTTTAATTAAGAATTTCTTTTGCGGCACCAGAGATGGAACCCTTGGCCTTCCCACAGAGTTGCATCCCAATTGCATTTCTAAATTGATCCCAAGTACGCCCCGTTTAGGAGACACCACCGGTGCTGGATTTAGGAGAATGCACACGCAGCCCCAGCAGAGTCTCGGACAAGGAGGATGTCCGCAGGCTCACATCCGGCCATAGCCCAGCCGCTCCCGCTCACGGGCTCCCCGCGGTGCAAGGATCAGCAAGTTCACCCGGTGTCTCCCCGCTGACCCCACTAGACTCTGGCATCTAAATCATAGCTGTTTTGAAGTCCTGGCCAGATAACTAACCTCTCCGTCGCTGGGGAGTCTAGTTCTGACAGTTTAGGCTGTAGTATTTGCAGTTTAGTACGTCTTCCTTTTCCCCCGTCACTGCATATATACATGGGGTCAACGGAGCTGCTGTCAGTCCTTCCTAATATGGGTAGGCTGGGCGTGGTGGCTCACGCCTGCAATGCCAGCACTCCGGAGGCAGAGGCAGGAGGATTGTTGTGAGTTCGAGGCTGAGCTCAGGACCAGCCTGCACGACAAAGCGAGACCCTGTCTCAAAAAAGTAAAAAGAAAAAGAAAGTAATATGGGTATTACGGTGTTGGGAAGCTCTGGGCAAACTGCACTCTTTGAGCTGTGCGGCTGGGCTGTGAGCCTCAGTGTTCTTCGGGGCTTTTCCCCCCCAGGTGTAGCGGTTGACATCTACCTCCCTGGGCTCCAGTTGCTTGCTGATTTCCTGCCTGGTCACTGGCTGGGAGAGGTCCTGGAACTGGGCTCTGGGTAACTCCTGCCAAGGGCAGACCCTGTTACATCGCGACAAGTGTCTCTGAAAGATGCGAGGGCGAGGGGGGAGATACAACGCCCGTATTTACTTTGTAAGATTATTTCTATTGGTGAATTCTTAATTATAATTTTATCAATTTTATTATATTAATGTGTACTTAACAGGAAAATAAAATATTACATTTATATATATATATATACTGTTTAGAATAAACATAAACATTTTCAATATCAACTCTTTGCCTGCTTATAAGATCTAAAAAGTAATAGCAGAAATAAACTCCTATGTGAACTACAATGAAAATACAAATGGAACTCTCTCACAGAAGTAATCTTTGCTCCAGTTGTTATACCTAGGCCGCGCTTCCCATATGACACAACAGGTTCCACACACAAAGCTTGCTTACACTGTTTTCCTGTCTCCTTTGGTAGGATATATTTGATATCTTGCTGATTTTCCTGTATTCTTAGGAGTTCTCTGATGTTTAATTGGCTTACTGGTCTGCCCCAGAATTCTTTTGAGGAGTTCTTTGGGCAGATACGAATTGTTCTTTCTATATGATAATTAATTATTTATCTAGTCTAGTCCAAATCTTCTAAGAAAATTTCTCTGTGATATTATGTGCTTGCTATTTTCTTTGTAAACTATGAAACTCTGTCTGCTATGTTTAGGATTGAGTGAAACACAACCACTGGCCAACACATGTTTTGAATGACATCATATGTGCCACATAACTCAACAAAATCTGCTCTGCTTTTTGTTTCCAGCAAAATGTAACCATTTCTGGCTTCATTTGTGTTGAGGACTCACTATCAATTTTTTTTGGAGATATTATCTCGCTATATAGTTCAGGCTGGCCTTGCATTGACTGTGGTACAAGCTGGCCTCAAGCTTACAGGATCATCCTGCCTCAGCCCTCTGAGTGGTGGGATTACAGACATTACCAGGCCCAACTTCACTATCAATCTTGCCACCATAGTATAATGTTGACAATACCAATACTACTTTGTTTTTCTTTGCCACAGTAGGTCCATGTTATGTCTTTCTGAAATCCAAAGTTTATATGATACATTTCTCTAAGGTTAACTTTTAACACTTTTTCTGGAATCTCTTTCTTCTTGTGAATAGTTCCTGTGCTGGTCAACTGGTATTCTTGTAGCAAAGATTTGGACATTTGCTGAAATTTAATTCCAGTGAGGTCCTGGAAAGGGGGCACCTTTGGGGGTAATGAGGCCGTGAGGAGCAGACCCTGAGCTGTCACAGAGGAGACCTTCCTTGGCCAGTCGCCCTGGTTGCCACTCTGGACTCTCAGTGCTTGCATTCCTGGCCCAGCCTGTAAAACCAATGTCTCCTTTGGGAGTTCTGGGAGTGTAGTGGTGAGGGGATGGAGGCTGGGGCCTGACTCTGTCGCTGACCCCAGTCCGGTCTCTGATCCTGTCCCTGACTCAGGCCCTAACCTTGTTCTTGGCCCTGGCCCTATTCCCATCCCTGATTTTGGTCCTGGCCCAAACTCTGGCCCTGGCCCTGTTCCAAACTCTGGCTCAGTTCTCAACCCTGTCCCTGGCCTTGGTCCTAACTCTGTCCCGGTCTCTGATCCCGCCCCTTGCTCTATTGATATCCCTGTCTCCGGACATGACCTTGGCCTAAACCCTGCTCCTGGCCCTACTTTCCCCCTACACGCCGGAGGAGGCACTGTCATTGTCGTTCTTCTCCCTGGCTCACCGGGGAGTAAGTCCACAGAGCCCCGAGGACGTCTTGGGCTGCCTCTAGACGGCCTCGAGGCCCGGGTGGAGCTCGGACCTGGTCATTCTCTGCGCTTAGCTTTCTTACTTCCCAGAGGGGATATAAAAAGCGAAAGTAAGAGTGTTTCCGCCCGGTTTCGAACCGGGGACCTTTCGCGTGTTAGGCGAACGTGATAACCACTACACTACGGAAACGCCCGGCTCCAAGGTACACTTTCTTACCAAATAGCCGAGTCCCAGGCGCGCCCGGGTGGGTGGACATGCTCGGGACCTTAGAAGAGGGAACTTCATCCTTTACGGTTGGGATTTACAATTTAAAACCACAACAATCTGTGTGAATTGGAGAAACGCTATACCTGTCTGCGGTTTCTAGAACTGTAAAATACATTTGTTAGTAGTTTACAACATGAAAAAAGGTACAGGATTAGAGTCAAAAATTATTGTTTGTATTGAGTCCCATAAAATAATTTTTAAATAAATTTATCATTTTAAGTATGTTTTCCATTATTTTATACTTTTGTAAGTACAGATTAATTTTCAAATTTATATTTTTAATGTTTAGTTTTATACAATAACAACAAAAGAAATTCAATCCGAGGAATTCTTACAAAAAGTAGAGCTTTACTCCCTAGACCAGAAAAAAAAAATAAATATAGCTAATCAATATCTTATTAGCAGGAAAACAAACGGAGTAAATTTATTTCTAAAAATGTCTGAACACACACACAAAATTACGTTAGAAATCAGACAATGGAAACTTTAAACGACGAGTATGGAGAACAGTGCCTGTCCTCTTCCCCATCCTTGGCTGTCACCGATCACCACGCTGAGCCTTCCCTGGCAGAGACGTCAGCCCAAGACACGCGGCTTCCGCTGCCCCTGCCCTGAGCAGGTGCTCCGGTCCTCGCCCTCAGTTGCAATCACTCTGCTCAAGCACAGAGAACTGCTTTCCCAGGAGCCTCGAGTAGGGGAACAACTTGTGACATCTTAAAGTGTTTCACACGGCTCTGTCCTCTCTTCCTGATAATAGATAATAAAAACAGATAGATAATAGAATACTGAATTCCATTTCCAGCATGCTATGCTTTGGATCCTCCTAGGATCCAGCCGTTCCTGGGGAAGAGCTAGTCCCGTGTGCACGCAAATCCCACTTCCGCGGCGTTCCCTGTGTCCCAGGGAGGATGAGTCTGTCTCTGTTTCCTTAAGGAGTGGACTGAGTCCAGATTTGTTAGCTGCAGCAGGGATTTTCAAACGTTGGTTGTTGGGTCTTGACAGTGCAAATAGAGAGCTTTCAGGGAAATTAGAAAACTATCTTAGTCATTTCCTAAAATTAGACATAGATGATTAACAAGAGAGCACAATATCCCATTCCCATTTCCTCTCCTTTTCTCAGAGTTCTAAGCCATGATTCTTCCCTGCTGGGACTCAGTTTCCCGCCTGTGAATCTCTCTGCCCACCCTCGCTTGCCTCTTCCAGACTCCTGCGAAGCTAGTTACCCTGGTCCTGACTTTTTGGTTGATGACTGCTGGGCTCTCCTGAGCATGGCTCTTCCTCCACAGAAACGCAAGGCCCACGTGAATGCAGCTCTGATTTAACTCTGCTGTCCTGGCTGCAGGAAGGACGATGCCCATCCCAGGCCGATGGCCCCCGCCCTGCCAGCCCCTCTGCAGACTTCAGGTCCTGCCATCTTCCTTGCCTGCCTGGGCACAGTCCTCGCCCTTAGTCGCATTTACCTCTTCTGTTGCCGCGTGGCACATTCACATAATGGCTACTTTACATTTTGTGTCTTAGCCTATGGAAAGAAAACCTTTCTTTACTTTTATAAGTGTGGAGGAGAGCACTATGTCAGATTAGGCCAGGTTTCTGGTGTGTATGTGTGTGTATACATGCACACCTGTAACTTCCTTCCTCTTTTGTGGGGGTAAACTTACACAGCAGAATGCCACATAGGGAGCCAAATCAATCGATGGGCCGACTTAGTGATCACACACCCTCAGTCCCAGCACTGCACACCCTAGATACATCCAGCTGTGAAAAGCCACACCCGTGATCACGTGAGGCTTTAGGAAGACATCTAGACACGAGCCATAACATCAGGTTATCTATTTGAAATTATATAATTTAGTAGCATTACATATATTCACATTTTTGTGTAACCATGACCACAAACCATCTCTGGGAATTTTAAGTATCCTACACTGAAACTCTAGACCTATGACATAATCTCTAGCCCACAAGCTCTGCAGATTCATATACTATGCACTTAGAGTTTCCTTAAGTTCTTTCATTATTAAAATAAACACCTTCGGCTGGACAACTAGCCAAAGGTCTTCCCACCTGGGGCTCCACAGTCAGGCTGACAGAGGCCATCAGCCTGGGGTATTTGTCTCTCACCCAATGGACCCAACAAGCCATGTTTCCAAGAACAACCTCCAGCCAGGCAAAACTGCAGAGGGAATCGCAGATGCCGGGCGTTTGGAAGTGGCAGATATTGCGAAAATAGCTTCGGTTAGGGTTTTGGGTGCATTAACACAGCCACTCGGTCCGGCAGGCCCGGAAGCGAGGACTGCCTCGTGCGCATGCGCACCCGCAGAGCGGCCCTTCGGATCTAACAACGGAGCCGGTCGCGGCCGATCTCTAGGGCTCACTTGGCCCTGCCAGCTTTCTAGGTGTCCCCGCCCGCCATTGGTCATCGGTCCAGACGCCAACGTGCCGAGCGCGGCTGGGATCTGACCGTGACCCTGGGCAACTCCGGTTCCGAGAAGGCGTCTGTGTTGGGACACAAAGGAGCAGGGTGAAGGAAAGGAGAGTGACGTAGTAGGAACGGCGGGTGTTCTCCGTAATAAAGGAGAAAACCACAGTGTTCATGCGAGTAGCAGAGTGGCGCAGCGGAAGCGTGCTGGGCCCATAACCCAGAGGTCGATGGATCGAAACCATCCTCTGCTAGTTTCCATTTTAAGCGTCCGGTTATTGTGGCTGGACTTCACTCTTAGTAACGCTCGCGGCATTTTTAGCTCTCCCTGCAGTGTTGAATCTGCACGGACGTGGAAGAGGGCCTCGTATTTTCGCCCACCCTGGAGGCTTCTGCCTGGGACTCAGTTCCCTTCAGCGGGGCCCGCAAGTCTCTCTGTGTGGTCTCCCGCTTGCTCCGCCCTCCTGTTTCCTGTACTATTCAATTCATGCCCGGTTTCTGGCCATTAATTCTGCTGCGAATTTTCCTCTAAAGCACGCTCAGCAACCCTGGCTAGAGAGACGCCTCTCAACCTCTTCTCTCTAACCTCACTCACATAAAGCAGATTCCTGGGAGTCAGATGAGAAAAACACGAAGGCAGTGGTATAGAACATGGGAATCATCTTTAAAATCATGCTTCGTGCACCTGAGTTCCACAGACAAACTCAGAAAGAAAACAAAAGACTCAAAGACGTCATTCACAAAAAAGGTATGAGAGGGACAGGATGTAACCCGGTGTCTCTGCGCCTGCCTGCGACTCAAGGTCCTGAGTTGATGCCAGTACTACAAAAAACTAAATCAAACAAAAACAAATAACCCACCCCCCAAAAAAACCCCGAACAAAAAACAAAACCCCAAACAAACAAACAATTTCTTGAGCCAGGCGTGCTGGCTCATGCCTGTAATCCCAGCGCTGAGAAGGCAGAATCAATACTGATGTGGTTGGAGGCCAGCCTGGGCTACATCCAAGACACAGCTTTTAAATAAAGTTACAAGAATATTATTAATCAGAACACTTTAGTGGATGTCTATAATTTGATAAGAAAATGTAAATTCCCTTAAGCAATGAGAAATTACAGTACAAAATATCAAAACGAAGCACATTCATGAAATTGTGCGCACAATAGGACTGTTTTATTCTTTTACTTTTACTGATGAAGATATCCTTGCTTGGAAGTCCCTGAGGCCTTTCACACCTTATTTTGCCTACTTACGACTTAAATGCATTTTAACTAACTTTAAATTCCAGAAATAGGGCATTGGTTGATATTACTAAATGGAGAAAAATATTGATATTGATATTACTAAATGGAGAAAAATATTAGTTTTTTTGCAAGAAACAAAAATAGAAAAACATATACTTTACCTATTTCTTTTTCTGAAATGGAAATGTAACAATGACAAACCAGAAAATACTGACGCTGGTTACTTAAAAAGATGATAGCAGTTTTGAGGAAAAAAGAGAGCTGTGGAGAGCACATTTCTCTGAGATAATTTTTGCAGTGTCTAGTTTTTTGAGCCAGGCTGGTCTTGAACTCAAGGGTGATCCTCCTGCCTCATCAACTCCAACCTAACAGGCTTGTGCTGTCACACCAGCTCTGTCTACAACTTTTGAATCCATGTGAATATTCTACATTTTCAAAAATTAATATTAAATCAACAAAAACTTACAACTGTAAGCAAACTAAAGCAAAAGAACTCAGTTCTATCCCACACCTTGGCTACACAGAGTGAGGTTTGTGTATAGAGCGTGTGTGCTGGTCTCCTGCTGGGTGGGGCTGGAGAACTGCGAACAAATGCCTCCCTCTTTTCAGTGTATGTATTCAGGTGACAGATGAGTAAAGAAATAATGAAACCACGGAGGGGCACCGTAGGGCAGAGCAGGTGAGGAAACCTACTGTGTAGTTCTTAGTAAGGAAGAGGGGTCCCGTAAATACAGAACAAGGTATGAGGGAAGGATCCCTGCTGTGCAGATATGAGCTCAGGAGTTCCAGTGTATGTGTGCAAGTGAGCAGGTGTCGGGAACCACAGACAGCTCACTCAGACTTAAGACTTCTGGGATTTACTTACTTGGATTTGAGGATGTCTGTCCTGACCTGCAGGATCAACAACTGGGATTATTGCAGACGTCTGCCTCACCCTGTGAGATCTTAAACTACAAGGATTACTGCACTAACATTATTGGCCTTGGGACTTACTGGGACTTACTGGGATTAAGGGTGTCTGCCCTGCCCTATTGTAACCTTCAGCTACGGGGATTATTATGGGACTGCCCTGTTTTATGCATGCTGGGATTATGGGTTGAAGGCCGGGTACCAAAAAAGGTACAGGCGAGCTCTGGTTATGGGTTCTTCTGCTCCCGCAGTAACTGGCCTTGGCTGCCCCTGCTCAGAGCAGCAATAGTTGAGCCTGGGCTCAGCCTTTTTCCTCAAGGTTCTGACTTTGTTGTTTGTTGGTTATTAATCCTTTAACTGTGGGACTTCCAGGAGGGACTGGAGTTTGCCACAGGGTTCTGGCTGAGTCCTCTTCTCCAGACAACCACGATCAGGCATGTGTCCGCACACGCTGACAGTGTTAGGGATGTACACAGGCACAGGTCCTAAGTCATCCCATCCAAAAGACCAAGAAGCAGGTGTCAGGAGCAGTTAGCACACCCAGCCTCCCGGTGTTGGAGTCTAAGTACTGCTCCCCTGCAGAGGAGCGAGGGTCTCCGATTTGGGGCTGGGTGAGGTTGATGCCATGCGGGGGTGTGGGGCAGCTGTTATGCAGGGAGAGTTGAGAAGACCTAGCAAACCAGCCTGCAGCACACAGGCTAAACTGAAATATAATTAAAGGCAAAAATGAATTCTAGACCCTAGAATTGCAGGGTCAATGACAGATATTTAAATTCAAAAAGGAGAGGGTGGGCTCTTGACCAAAGCAGCTCTGAGCACAGCCTGCTGGGCAGGAGCAGGGCCCAGGCGAGCGCTCAGGGTTCATCCTTGGTCCTCATACTGGGCATCAAGCATAGCTGCCCAGTGCTGCATCCCCCAACTCCCCACCCACAGTGTCAACCCAAGATTTGATGTTTTTACCCAAATCATCCTTGTTCTGCCTCTGTGTCCCTTGAAGGCAGGGACCTGATTCTGGAGGTAGGATGGGCCTCACCTTGGAGAAAATGGTCTAACTCACTGCGTTCCTGGCCTTTGGAGAAAGAGCTCCAGCTTCCACTCTGCGTTCAGGGCCCAAAGTCTCATCTCACTTCTGCTCAGCGCCTGACGGAGCTGTCGGTGTCTGTAGCAGCAGCACTGCGGGTCATCCTGAGAACTCACACAGGACGCAGAATGTACACTGGGCCTGCTGACCGCGCTAGGCCACTACCAAAGGCCGACAGAGAAGAGCATATCCTCGAAGGCCCAAAATTCCTTGTCTTCTGGTGTGAGCTCCCTCCTGGCCACCGGTTTCTTCTCAGCTTGTTGGAAGCGCGGCAAGGGATTTTGAGGTTCATGGCCCCGACAAGCGGAGATGGTCGGAGATGGTCTCTGCCAAGATGTTGCCTGGCCTAGTTCGGGGCACAGTCTTGTGAGCATGGGATTTGGGAGCCAGCCTTGACTTCCTCAGGCACAGATTTCATCTTTGGTGTTGGAAGACTTTCACACACCAAACATCTGGAATAAATGAAGCCCTTCTGTTTTTTTCTGTTATTAAACAGATGAGTATTTCTTCTATTATTTTTTGGCTCTTGGCCAACCTACCATTTTACCAAGCAGTGCTTGTGCACTTATTGTGCCAGCATCGTTATTGCAGGAAATGTTCAGGGGACTGGAGCCCAGTCCTGGGGATGTCTCCACTTCACAGCTGCGAGATAGAAATCAGGAAATGAAACATTTGCATCTCCAATCTCCTCTTTGTCCGTTTATTCTCCACGGCCTAAAACTGTCAAATAACCGCTGGGAAAATGGTCTAGAGCATTAAGCTGTATCAAAAGAAGTTCAGTCAGAAGACCTTTGTGTTACTATCCATACACAGAGGGAAACAGACCCACTCTACAAATGGGTGGAGGGCACACAGAAAGCCAGTATTTCATTTCAGTAGGCAAGCTGATTTTAAAAATGGATAAAGTTCCAGATAGATTAGTGATTTAATACAAGCTATAGCTTGGAAGAAAACATACTCACTTGGAAACTTTTGCAGAACAAGAAGCAACAAAAGCTTGACAACACATGCTTCAGGCAGTGCCTACAAAAAACGAAAATACACACTAGATGTCCGCTGTTTCACAGGAAAAGCCCACTTGAAATCTAGACATGTGGGAGCCTGAGCTTGGGCCGAGGAGGGAGGGGCCGAGGAGGGAGGGGCCGGGGAGGGAGGGGCCGGGGAGGGAGGGGCCGAGGAGGGAGGGGCCGAGGAGGGAGGGACCGAGGAGGGAGGGGCCGAGGAGGGAGGGGCCGGACCCCTCCGAGCACCGCAGTCTTCAAGTGGTTTACTCTCTTAGAAGCTGTACAAACTGTCACACTTTTGTGTTCTCGCACAGTATTTTCCAACGGTCATGTAAAATGTTTCTTTATAAACTCCACTTGTTCCCCAAAATATATTTGCTAGCATATGGTAACACTAGAATGTTACAAGAAATCTGAATTCTCAATGAATTCTGTCCATTGGGATCCAAAAATAATTTGACATCATTTTAAAATACATTTTGATAGTTTTATTTAACCGAATACTTTTTCTCTCTTTCAAGAGTATTTCTTTTCCATATTTACATATAATTTTATCCCAATCTGTTACATGTTTACACTTAAAGGCTGTGGTTGGCCTTGGTGTAAAAAATGAGACATTACTTTTAGTTATGGCTAGTATTTGTCTTTTAAGTGCTTTGTAAAAATATGTGCTGATTTCAAATTTAATATGCAGCAGTATATAATCAACAAAAAGTGAATATATAATTTTATAAGTACTTGTGTCGCTAAGAAAAATAATATTTTGGGGGAATACAGCCCCAGCGAAAGGAGTGGGCGTTGTTCCTCTGCTTCCAACTCGGCTAAGTCTGCAGATGGGTCACTTATTATTATTTGAGTGCCAGCATGGAGCCCAGGGTCTTGAGCATGTTTAGCAAGTGTGGTGCCACTAAAACAGCTACACAAGGTCCCGCCGAGATTTGAACTCAGATCACCGGATTCAGTGCTAACCATTACACCAAGAGGCCCGTAAGTATGTCCTCTTTCCTAAATTCTTCGCTGATCCAGTCTTCTACCCAGTGTCTCCCCAGGAATCCGACATCAGAGCTGCCTCGGGCTGCACCCCAACACGCTTCACACCGGCAGAACTGAGCGCCACGCCGACCTCCAAGCCCGGACCCCGCGGGGTCCCCCTCGCCTTCCCCCGGGTGGCAGAAGGGGGTGCTCTGGGCGGCTCAGTCCCTGAGCGCCACGCAGCAGCCAGAGCAGCGCCTGCGCCCCCGCCCTCGCCTCGCTCGCCGCAGACGTCCCTGGAGAGGCGGAGGCTGTGGCGCGCAGCTCCCGGCGTCCTCGCGGAGCGCAGCAAACCCGCGGGGCGAGGCAGACGGGGGAAGGGCTCTAAGGGCAGGCGCGGGCACCCGCCGCGCTCGGCAACGCTCACCGCGCCGCGAGCTCTTGGTGGGCGCCACCCAGAGGCAGCCTCGAGCCGCGCGGCTCCCCCAGCCGAGGGAAAGCAGAGCGGGCGGCGGGGAAGCAAGGCACGGACGTGAGGCCCCGCAGGGCCGCGGCCTCGGCGCGGAGCCGAAGGAGCCTTCCTTTCCCCGCAGGAGAGCGCGCGGTCGGGGCGCACGCTCCGTTCCCCTCCACGGGTACGCCGTGGCCTCCCCAGGACCGAGCCACAGTCGAGATCCTCCCCTCGGAGACCTGTGCTGCACACACTTGCAAAGACTTGTTCTTTGGGTGATGCGCCCGGAGTCCGTGAAGGAAAGAGTAGAAGTAACCCGGGAAGAAACCGAGGAGAAAGATTTGGAACCAGACATGGGCACGAGCTGCCCTTGGTTCTGGCCCGTGCGCACCCTGGGAGATGGTTTCGCATCCCACGCGTGCTGCCGTGCCGCGGGTGTGCGCAGCTGAGTAAGAGCGAGAGGTTTTAAAGGAAAACTGAGGGGGGAGAAAAAAGCATCACCAAGGTCCCACCGAGATTTGAACTCGGATCGCTGGATTCAAAGTCCAGAGTGCTAACCATTACACCATGGGGCCGGCGAGCACAGGTGCTTGCTGCGTTTTCCCTGTGACAAATGTTCATCCCGAGGCGCCGCCCTAGGATCACGCGTTAAAACCGTGGTTTCCCGATATCCGTGCCGCCCCCTAGCGGGTCATTTGGAGAGGTGCAGGAGCTGGTCTGCGGCGCGCGCGAGCTGACAGCGCGGTTCGTGGGCTGAAGCAGGCGGGGCGCTGGCGCAGCCGCTCGGCAGAGCCTCCCGGACGGGGGGGACCCCAGGGTCCGCGTGGCTTCCCAGGAGTCTTCCAGCGCGACACCTCGCTCCCTTCTAAGTCCCCTATCACATGACCACCGGGGCCGCGAGAGGGCCCCGCAGGGCGGGACACACAGGCCTCGCTCGGGGCCCGGGCGAGTGAGAGTTCTGGTTCCCGGCACCCAGGAGCCGTGTCGGCTTCACCCTGCGAACCGCGACACGGAGAAGGAATGTTATTCGAGTCCTCTCTGTGCTGCCCACAAGGCTGTCCCGTTTTTTGCTATCCCAAATACTGCGTTAGTGAGCGTCAATACTCAGACTTGTCACCAGTTTATTTACAGATTTATGTGTCTTCAAAAATGGTGCTCATCTCTCTGGTACTTTGGCCTGCTGGAGTAAGATGAAATGTGAGCAAGGCCAAAATATTGAGCAGGTGATAAGGAATTAGAGAATTCCACAGTCACCCGGCAAGTCCTACAGGACCGTCTTTCCCTTACTGTGCGGCCCTTACTTCTCCATCACAGACACCGTCTCCAATTCCTCCAACTTCCTGAGGCAGCCGGTCGCATTCTCTGCAACTCTTCTCCAGAGAAGGAAAGGTGGCCGTTCCTTCCCGCGGACCCGCCGGCGACCAGGCAGCAGTCAGGGCGACGTGCACACGTCCCTGCGCTGGCGCCATTCCCCTGGCTGAGGTGTCGTTTTTGTTTTGCCCAAGCAGCCGCGTCTGAACCGTCCAGCTCGCAGACTGCTCGTGCGCAGAGGCACAGCGAGGTTTGCGCGCCCTGCGTTAGGGGCGCAGCCATCGGCTTGGCAGCTTGCGCTGTTGTCTTTTGTCCTTTGTTTTTGCAAGACGGTTCTTAAAAAAACAAAATCCTTCAAAATTCTGAGCCTATGGGCTTTGTCCACAGAGACATAGAGGATCCAGACCAACATATGTGAGGATTTGAACGAGTCTAAATGTGCCTTTTAGGGATATCACCGTGAATTTAGTGTGCTCTCCAATGGGTTCTACTCCACAATTTGACAAAGGGGTAGACAAATAAAACTTGTTCAGTATAGGAGCCAGGCGTGGTGGTGTGTATATGTCCCCCCAACACTTGGGAGACTAATGCAGGAGTTTTTCCAGAGTTCAAGACCAGCCAGGGCCGCATAGCAAACCCTATTTTAAAAAACAAACAAGAAAGAACAGGAGCAGGAATTACAAAGAGGCAACCTTTCAAATCTTTTCTATGTATGCCTCTATTTTTTTCAGATATTAATAAACCATCAAGTCAAATATAAAATGCTGTAAAATTCCAATAATTAGTGAAAATATGTGCAAGGAAATGTAATTAGTATGCTTAAAATCTAGAAAGAAATTCTTGTAAGTGAAGGAAAACTGAAGGGTGGTGGTTGTGAATGAGTCCAGTCATTATCCCATTACGGAAAGACGGGACTCTTCCTTAATACTCAGGCTACTTTATGTACCTTTGTTTTTAGCTCATTAAAGTCCTCATTAATTGTGATTCATAGCCTGTGGTCACTCCTCAGGCTAGGCATTTTTCCACTAGTCTGGTTTCACTACTGTTTCTTGTAAATTTTGGTATTCTAAATACATTCTTTGGATACAAGTATCCTAATACCACGAAAGTGGTGATTAGGTTTCAATACAGGGATTTCTGGGACACAGTCAGGCCATAGCATTGTCAGTACTGAAATGAGTGCTTGAAGCATTAGCAGATCCTATTTACGAAACAGAAGCTCAACGACACACGGATGAGGAAGAAAGCCCAAGGTGAGAGTCAGGCCGGCAGCACTTTGCTTGCTGGGGTCTGCACGTGCCCCCAAATCAGGCAGAGGGGACTTAATCCCTAGAGCACCCACGCAGGGCCTCGTCAGCGCTCAGGCTGAGAGAGCTTTGCCCTCAGATGGATTAATGGCACTCTAAATGCTGGAAGAAGGCAGAGTGGCATTGCTGCTGACTTTCCCCCTTGCCGAGGACACAGCGAGGACCAGGATTCACCAGACACGGAACTGCCTGGCCTCGATTCAGTCCCCAGCCTCTAGAACTGTGAGAAATATGAAGTCTCTTCTTATAAATTATCCAGCGTTAGACATTCTGTGATAGCAGTGCAAATGGACCAAGACAGCGCTTAAGGTTTTCCACCCTAAAATTGACAAGATACATTGTTCTCAGTTACAGGAGCCCGTGACCCACTCCCTTGAAACTGCGGGTGCCATGGCCCTCAGCGTCCGAGTGTGACCTGCTGGATCAAACTCGGGCCTGCACCACAGCGTGTTTTGTACATTTTAAATCCAGTGGTGCTACTGTTACAGAATATAGTAGGCAGTTGATGAATAACGTTAGATTCTTATTACTTCAGAGGCTGAGAAACGTAACATCAAGGCGCCAGGGCCTTCACGGTCAGCTGAAGGTTGGTTCTGCTTCCCAGGCAGCAACGTCTTGCTCTCCTTCCATTTTCTCCAAAAGCACGTCCGCTCTTCATGAGTTCGCCGATGGTATTCCTGAAGGCGAAGCCCCAAAGTTCTTGACACCTCCACCCCGGGGGGTGAGGTTTCAAAACGTTAACACAACAGTGCTGTACTGAGAACGGCGACCCAGTTGCTTACTATAAACGCAGAGGTTCCCAAAGTGCAGAAGTTAGACGGTGCTCTACGGCGGGCGAGTCCACAGCTGCTCAGCGGCGGGCTCTGCTCCTTCTCATCAAATGCGCTCACGACAGAAATGTTCGCTTGTCTCTTGTGAACCTGCCGTTGAGTCGTACGATTCCTTTAGTTTCGAGAGGAATAACACTTTTCCCCCCCCGCTTTTAGAGAACAAGAAAATTAACTGTCAAGATTAACTTATCAAGTAACTCAGGTAAACTTTAACCATCCAAAGTTCAATTGGGAGTTAGAACTGTCCGCTTTATTTCGCAGTCTCACAAGTGGTTTGTTTCTACCATCCTTGTCCTTTCCAGAAAACCGACAAATACACAAGGTGGACCTGGAGGTAATGATGCCCCTTGTGCTACTTCCCAACTTCTTCTCTGAAACTCTTTGAAAGAATCAGCCTATTATCTCTGACAGAGCATACATAAAAGCCGCTGCTTTTGCATTCTGAAACTGAAGTGCCACTTTCTTTTAGAACCGGTGGGTGGCTCTGAAAAGAGCCTTTGGGTGGGGTACAGGCAGCGGCCAGCGCGCGGCGCTCGCTCACTTGGAGCTGGTGTACTTGGTGACCGCCTTGGTGCCCTCCGACACGGCGTGCTTGGCCAGCTCGCCGGGCAGCAGCAGCCGCACGGCCGTCTGGATCTCCCGCGACGTGATGGTCGAGCGCTTGTTGTAGTGCGCCAGGCGCGACGCCTCGCCCGCGATGCGCTCGAAGATGTCGTTGACG
>PVIR01014292.1:11046-40653 GCA_004026965.1 Petromus typicus | reverse complement strand
TGTGGTTCAGGCTGGCCCTGAGCTCAGCCTCCAACTCACACACAATCCTCCTGCCTCTGCCTCCCGAGTGCTGGGATTACAGGCGTGAGCCACCACGCCCGGCACTGTGGTATGTGGTACTGGTTGCTGCTGGGTGTGGGTCTCCACACCCAGTATTGTTATGTGGTTACCGGGGAATCGAACCCGGGTCCTTGCGCTTTCAAGACAGGCGCCGGAACCACTGAGCTAACTCCCCGGCCCCCAGCCAATATTTTTTGAATCTTATTTATTAGCAAGAGAAAAAAATCTTAAAGCAACTTTCACGTGTAAAGGCTGTGGGTAATATGGAGATAAAATAGACCTGAACTCTGTTCTTAAAAGACTTACCTATTAAGTAGGTGAAGAAAAAAGGGCTTATCAAAAATAGCAGTGTAGGAAATGCATGAGACTCCCATGAAAGTCTTGCTGAAATCAAGACCCAGTGCTAATATTTACCAGCTTAGTTCTATTTTTTAAATGATTTTTTTGTGACTATAATCATTTCCAAATAAAATTTTAAGAAAAGAAAATCATGTTTTAACAGTCGGTGTGCAATGAACTAGCTCTGAGAAAAAACTTCTGCTTTTAAGCAAGTGATTCTAAACCTCCTCTTTAAAAAGAATTCTAGAGTCGTGCCATCAGGGATTACCACTCTTTTCACCTGTAACTTCGTGACTGCCCATCTGCAGAAAATTGCTAACATCTACCTTCTTCAGTGTCTCAGCACCTCTCCCCGTGCCCCCCATTCTCCATGATTAATATCTGTAGTTGCTGCAGGTGCTGCTGCCGCCACTCATGAAAACAGTACTAAGCTCCTTGATTCTATTAGTGTGTCCAGCACTCTGAGCAGGTGTGTACAGGATCCCCGCTGAGGCTGACCACCTGTTCTGTGTTGAGCTGGGCACAGCACAGCCTTTGAGAGTGTGTGGGGAGCGACACACGGGGTGAACCCTACAAGACAGGCCAGCTTGCCTTTGCCAGCAGTGGTTTCAGTCACAAACACAGAGACTCACCACTAAGAATACAAGTGTTTCAAGAAGCTGAGGGGTTCTGAACGTTTTCCACTCCTTCCACAAGCAAGCAAAGCGGCTCCTTGACACACCTGTGTAGGTATGAGTTTTCTGCAACCAGAACCAGGATTCGTGCCCCAGGTTTTTAGCAGGCGCATTCTCTGGCTTCAGCTCTGGAGTCTGGGACAGTGGCGCTCATGCCAGCAGCCAGCGCAATGCCTCCCAAAGGTATCTCCACCTCTGCCCATAGGACCCCAACCAGCTGATCCGTGCCAGTGCCCTCCGAGTCCTTTCCAGCATCCGTGTGCCCATCATTGTGCCCATTATGATGCTGGCTATCAAGGAAGCTGCCTCGGACATGTCACCCTATGTGCGGAAAACGGCTGCCCATGCCATCCCAAAGCTGTACAGGTATAGGTCCCCGGCTGCCTTCCTCCACAGGGGATGGGCTCCTAAATGCCAGCCTGCCCGCACCCTCTCCAGAGTCTGCAGGCAGCTTGGGAACTGACCGACAGAAAATAGGGTTGTGGGTCCACCCTTCTTCGTGGGTAGGGTAGGGTGTAGGACTGAGCGTGGCTGGGGACAGGAGGACGACCTGGACTCATCAATGTCTCCCTCAGTTTGGACTCAGACCAGAAGGACCAGCTGATAGAAGTCATTGAGAAGCTTCTGGCTGACAAGACCACGGTGCGTATATCCCGGGCAGATGGGAGCAAGATGGGGACTGTCCTTTCCTTCCTGCCCACTGTCACCTGGATCTGTTCCCCAGCTGGTGGCGGGCAGCGTGGTGATGGCCTTTGAGGAGGTGTGCCCCGAGCGCATCGACCTGATCCACAAGAACTACCGGAAGCTGTGCAACCTGCTGATCGACGTGGAGGAGTGGGGCCAGGTGGTGATCATCAGCATGCTCACGCGCTACGCCCGCACGCAGTTCCTGAGCCCCACGCAGAACGTGAGTGGCCCCGGCCCGGCCCCGCGGGCAGCAGGGTGGAGGGGAAGGCCCCACGGCCCCTCTGTCTTCCACGCCAGGAGTCCCTGCTGGAAGAGAACCCTGAGAAAGCTTTCTACGGCTCCGAGGAGGACGAGGCCAAGGGCGCAGGGCCTGAGGCCGCGGCCCCCACTGCGCTGCCCACGCGCAAGCCCTATGTCATGGACCCGGACCACCGGCTGCTGCTCCGCAACACCAAACCGCTGCTGCAGAGCCGCAGCGCCGCTGTGGTCATGGCCGTGGCGCAGCTGTACTTCCACCTGGCACCCAAGGCGGAAGTGGGCGTCATCGCCAAGGCGCTAGTGCGCCTGCTGCGCAGCCACAGGTACATCCGCCCCACCGTCCACCCAGCTGTCTGGTGACCCTGTTCATGCGCACCCTCCTCTGCCCTCCTTCCCACTCATGGATTGTCTTCTCCCGTTTGGCCCTCGCCCCGCCCCCCCATTTGTTGCCCGCTTACCCAACCGAGTGACCCAGGGACTGCTGACCCGTTCTCTCTACAGCGAGGTGCAGTATGTTGTGCTCCAGAATGTGGCTACCATGTCCATCAAGCGCAGGGTGAGCGTGTGCCTGGACCCTGCCCGGTCCCACCCGCCCCAGGCCTCTCTGCAGGTCCTGGTGGCGTGGAGCCCTGGGGGTAGTAGAGGCAGACGGGGGGGGGGGGGGGCTGTCTTAGCCATGCAGGGGGTGGGAAAGGGCAGACCCTAGACACAGTCCGGGACTAGGGCGTGGATCCTGACAAGGAAGAAAGTGAGCCCCACTGAGGAAGGGCGGAGGGGGCAGTGGTGAGTCTGGAGGGTGCAGCCTGTGTCAGTGGCAGTGGGGGCACTGTTCTCCTCGCAGGGTATGTTTGAGCCCTACTTGAAGAGCTTCTACATCAGGTCCACCGACCCCACCCAGATCAAGATCCTAAAGGTGAGTGATAGGGCGGTGGCTCTGACCCCGAACCCCCTACTGCGCACCCAGGGTCTTCCAGCCGCCGCCCTTACTCAGGGCCCAGGAGAGGGGAACCGCCCTTGCCCTGCTACACTCAGGCGCCCTGAGATCCGACTTGATCTTCACAATAACCCCAGGAAGTGTGTGCTACTCCGTTTTGTAACAATGTAGAGTTCATGTTTTTTCATCTGCTGTGATGTCTCACCCCCACCTAGCTCCTAGGGCTCTGGTGCAAACAGACCTGACCGGAAACATGCCCGAGCCAACCCCTCCCCCCTGTTCCTGCTCCAGGTTTCTTCAGTCAGCAACAGTTAACCCTCCTAACCCTCAGGGTCCTCAGATGTGTTAGCAGTTTCTTCGCTAGATCCAGGATAAAGGTCAGGCAGATTAATCAGGAACCTTGGCTTCGTGGATGTCACTGTCTAGTTGGGAACAATAGGAGACACCAGGTAGCTAATCACAAGATAAATGTAAAAATCCCTTTATGAAAGAATACATCCCTTTGTGTAAGAAAGAAGAGCTGAGATAAAAGTATAAAATAGAGTCACCTTATCTAATTGTGTCAGCACAGTTTCCCTTGAAGATAAGGCTTCAGTGAGGCCTGGAAAATGAACATGGGTTACCTAATGGAGTGCCAGACAAAAAACAGCCACTCCATATAAAGGGAACAGTGTATGCAGAGGCCCTGCAGCAGAAAGGGCATGTGATACCATGCATGGAATACAGCCCTGCAGTCCTGGCACTCTGGGAGGATGAGACGGGAGGATCATAAATATAAGCCTACCTTGGCCAAAACTTTTTAATTTAAGAAGGGCTAGAGATGTAGGTAAGTGTGAAGGCCCTGAGTTTAATCCCCAGTCCTGCCAAGAAAAAAAAGACAAACAAGGTTAGGGTTAGTGGTCAGATCTTCCAGGGGCTTGCAGAACAGGACAAAAACTTGGTGACTACCCAAAAGCAAGTTTTCCACAGGGTGGGGGTGGTGCAGTCCTCTGTCAGGAGATCCTTTAGGAGGCGGGCTGGTCCTCTTGCATTTGGAGCAAGATTCATGGTGTCTGTCCCCATGCCAGGCTGAGTCTGTCCCGGGCTGTCCTGAGGACTGTGTCCTGGTGTGGATGGAGCGTGTTTGGCTGTGACAGCACAGGACATACAATGGCTCCCCTGCTCTCTCTCTCTTCATCTTTGTCCCTGCAGCTGGAAGTGCTAACCAACCTGGCCAATGAGACCAACATCCCCACTGTCCTGCGGGAATTCCAGGTACTGGGCAACAGGTCCCTGATGTGGTGCTCTTCAGATCCTGGGCTCCCTGACAATTGCCCCAATGAGTCACATCTTCTCCTAAGAGCCCAAAGTGAGAAGATGATTATCTTAGGTCTCCTTTCATGAGGATTTCGTGTCTGGGGCCAGGCTATCATTCATTCCTTTCCCAAGATTTAGTCTCTGGCATGACAAGTGGGAAGACAGCAGTCTTCCTTTAGGTCATACTCAAACCAGCAGTCACCAAGGGGTCACTGTCTAGTGGGGCTTCTCTGTCACCATCCTGCAGACCTACATTCGAAGCATGGATAAAGACTTTGTGGCAGCCACCATTCAGGCCATTGGACGCTGTGCAACTAACATAGGCCGAGTGCGTGACACCTGCCTCAACGGCCTAGTGCAGCTTCTGTCCAACCGTGATGGTCAGTGCTTGCCTCTCTGTGTGCCCGGCCCTGGTGCTTTGTGAGCACCTGCATGTCTGACCCTGTTGTCTGTGTAGGCACAGTGTGTATCTTTTGATTTGTCCACCTCAATTAGTGACAAGAGTCCCTGTGCCTCTGGGTGTAGTCACTCTCACTGTCATTCTCTAGAGCTGGTGGTCGCAGAATCTGTGGTGGTCATTAAGAAGCTGCTGCAGATGCAGCCGGCACAGCATGGGGAGATCATCAAACACCTGGCAAAGCTCACAGACAACATCCAGGTGAGGGAGCCCCTTGTTTCCCACCCCCAGTATTGTCCCTGGGATTTAAAAATCCTACAGTTAAGTGCCGGGCGTGGTGGCTCACGCCTGTCATCCCAGCACTCGGGAGGCAGAGGCAGGAGGATTGTGCTGTGAGTTTGAGGCTGAGCTCAGGGCCAGCCTGAACCACAAAAGCGAGACCCTGTCTCAAAAAACCTAAAAAAAAAATCCTACAGTTAAGTGATATAAACTTATCAAAATCAGCTTCTGGCTGGAGGTTTAGCTCAATGATGCTGCACCTACAATGCAGGTGCAAGGTCCTAAGTTCAATCCATGGTACAAAAAAAAAAAAAAAAATCAACTTCCAGTCCTTCCACATTGTCGCTTCAAGGTCTTCAGGGTGGGACGGAGAGTGACACTGGACTGTGTGACCCTGGCCTTCTTAGCCAAGATCTGCCTCCCCTTTGGATCCCTAACCCAAGCTCCACAGCCTACACCTCCACTGTGTTTCTCTCTAACGCTCCGTCTGGGGCTGGAGCTGGCTACGCAGTCAATGTGGCCCTCCTGAAAATGCAGCATGAGTCACATAGTGAAAAGTTTTGAGGGTGCAGTGAATCTAGAAAAATCAGCCTTTTAAACCATGACTCACACTGGGGTCCCAGTGAAACACTTGGGAAGAGAGGAGGTGTTCCTCTGGAAATGCTCCCCTTCTTGTGTCCCTCCCCCTGCTCCTCTCAATTCCAGACGACAGACCAGCACAGGTGACCGTACCTGGCAGTCTCCATCGCCACCCACATTACCATATTTGTCCCAGTCCTAACTCTTCTCCATGCCCACAGGTGCCGATGGCACGAGCCAGCATCTTGTGGCTCATTGGTGAGTACTGTGAGCATGTCCCCAAGATCGCACCTGATGTTCTGAGAAAAATGGCCAAGTCTTTCACTGCAGAGGAGGATATCGTCAAGCTGCAGGTCATCAACCTGGCCGCCAAGCTCTACCTGACTAACTCCAAGCAGGTAAAGGTTGACAGATGCACCCTCATTCTTTGGTCCTCCGAAACCACCCTAGGCAGTGTTCCTTTGGCTCTCCTTGGTTAGGCTTGAACTCCAGCTTCTCTGTAAAGGGCGCTCAGGGCATGTAACTGGCATGCCCAGTTCACCAAGGCTACCGTGGTGTCCATGGCTGTTCTAGGGAGACAGGCCTGCTGTCTTTCTACAGGAGCGTCCCTGTCAGCCACCTTCAGAAGAAGGACTATGAAGAGCCACATTTGCCTGTGGCTAAGGGAGGGAACCAGCAGCAACTGGTACTGATGGGAGAATGTGCATCCCTGGAGACATGGGCTGTGCTTTCAACCAAAACAGAGTCACGCTGGGCAGGATGGTGCCAGGAAAGAGGGGGAGGCTTTGCTTAGGCTTAGATGGTATGACGACCACTGGTCACTCCCTAGGTGACATGCTACAAGAGTTGGCATAGCCAAGGATGAGACTTAATTGAGCAGAAACATCAGAATAGTAAACATTTCTTGGGTGTTTGGCATCTCCTAAGATGGAACTCGGGTAGTCTAAGAGTAAAGTGAAATGTGCAGAGCTTTTAAAGGATCAGAGGCACCAAACATGATTGCTGTCCCTTCACTAATCCCTTCGAGTCAGCAAATAACTGCCTCTGGGCCCAATCTGGATTGCTACCTGTTTGTGTAAATTTCTGTAAATTTTCTATGGCTGCTTTTGTTGTGTAGTGCCAAAGCTGACAGGTTGAAACAGTTTGTATGGCCCACAAAGCCCGAGATAATTTTCTCTGGCTCTTTATAGAAAATGTGCATGAGTCCTTCAAAGAAAATACCTGGGTGGTTGGCAGGGGTTAGGAAAAGGGTTGTGCATGCCCCACCTGAGGGTGGCGCCTTTGCAGTTCCACGGGAGTCTTTAAGTGGTGGCGTGTGGCTTCTTCAGTGGCTACTGTGATTTTTGATGGTTACTGTGGGCCCCAGGAACTCAAGCTGGTTAGGTAGAACCTCCAGGTGTTGGGACTCTTGTCAGGACCCTGAAAGGACAGCAGCTAGACATGGGGGCAACAGGCACTGGGTTGATGGATGCTGGGATTGTGGGGAAGCAGGTGAAGAAAGAAGGTAGAGAGAAAGCAACATAGGGCAGTGTTCGGCTGTTAGCCCATTGTTTTTGTGCTTTCTGTTTTGAGACAGAGTAAGGAGCAGGTTGATGAAGGGTGGGGAGATGCTGGGGGTGGGGCTCTCATGGCCAGCTCTGAGCAGGGCCCAGGATGCTGAGTGAGCCTGGCTGGCCCATGTAATATTTCCCCAGGCTGTCACTGTTAGCTACAAGTATATTAGTTCATTCATTTCTTTAGCACACACGTTTCTGTGTGCCTACTGCTTGTTACTTGGCTGTGTCTGAAAAGACGATGATGAATGAGACATACTCATTAGCCTCCAAATGCTCATGGTCAAATAGGAGAAATAGCACAAGCTGAGTTTTTTTTGTAACAGAGAAGGAAGAGCTGTAGTCCTAGGCAAGACACCAGTGGTCCCAGCTCCTGTGTGAGAACCCAGGATGTGCTGTTCAGACAGCTAACCTTGATCCCAACATGGGTCTTTGCAAGGAACAAGCTGCTTAGAAGGATCCCTTGATTCAATGCAGACAACTTTTAGCTCCTCTTTCTTCCCTGGCTGTTGGGGTGATGGAGAAAGGTAGGATGCACATGGCTGTCTTTGCAAAACAACGGCAGAGCTTGCCCCCATCCAGGGGCCCAGGTGGTGGCCTGCACCTGCTACAAGGCCACAGGAGCCACAGTCTTCCCCCTACCCTCATAACCTACTACATGCCAGGTCCCAGCCAGGCTGAAGTCGAGCGCATGCCTGAGGACTGTGCCTGGCTGTTCAGATTCTGAATGGAATCTGGGCAGAGGCCGCTGAAGACTCAGTAGAGGGAATGGTAGTGAAAGTGGGCATCATAGACATCTGGGTATAGTACAAGGGGCAACCACCTAGGTGAGATGTGTGGGAGGAAGGTGCCCAGGACCACAAGGGGAGCTACAGCCTCCTGTCTGTCTTCCTCTACAGTGGGTGGAAGAGTCTAATAAACTCCACGGAGTTAAAAAAAAGACTTACAGATGTTTTTACAATATGCAGCTGCTCGTCATAGAACATTTAGAAGATCCAGAAAAATACTTAAGTCTTTTAAAAAAGTATGTATAATTGTGGAGTGGGAGACTAAGGAATTGAACCCCAAGAGTGCTGAGCTACATTCTCAGTCCTTTTTTAAAAAAATTTTATTTGTTTTAGAAAGGGTCTCATTAAGTTGCCCAGGCTGACCTTGAACTTACTATCCACTGTATCGGCCTCCTGAGTAGCTGAGACTGCAGGCATGTATCACCACACTTGGTCCACTTAGAAAAATTTAGTATTAGTTTAAAAAACTGTCCTATCTATATATAATATTCCAGAGCTGTACACTTGCAAATTATTATTTATTTTTCCTTCTATTGCTTTCATGTTTAGAAAGCTTAACATTAACATAGTACATTTTACTTAGTACTCTAATTTCCTCTAAAATTTTGTTTCCATGCTTTAAAATTCACAGTATTATTTTTCTATGATTTTCTAATGAATTGCCACATACTCAGTGGCCTAAGGCAACACTTGTGTATGTTCTCAGTTTCTGCCAGCCAGGAGCCGAGGTATTGATTGGCAAGGTTCCTACTGAGGCGTTGGCCACCTCTGGGTCCTCATCTGGAGGCTTTTTGGAGAGGGGCTCACTGCCAAACTCGCGTGGTGGCCAGATTCAGCTCCTGTGGTGACAGGCCGAAGGACCTGGCTTCTTGATGGACATCTTGTGAAGGTGACTCTCCACTTGTAGAGGCTGCCCGCAGCTCTCTCCTCATGGTCTCCCAGTGTGACCACTTGTTTTTTCAAAGGCCAGGGGAGGAAGTTACTTGAGCTAGTCCACTAACAAAAGAGTCTTCCATCCTCATCACCATGACCACATCCTGCTGGTCAGAAGCCAGCTTTGGGTCCTTCCCCCACGCAGAAGAGTTATATAAAAGCATGACTACTAACAAGGAGGGCCCATAATCTGTATAGAATTTACTTTGTGTAGTGCATGAGGAAGTGATGTATTTCGTGTTTTTTGAAGAGTCATT
Organism: Petromus typicus; assembly: GCA_004026965.1. Lineage (NCBI taxonomy): Eukaryota > Metazoa > Chordata > Mammalia > Rodentia > Petromuridae > Petromus > Petromus typicus. The sequence goes on along the minus strand of PVIR01014292.1, from coordinate 31,619 downwards.
TCCTCAGTGTGACTTTATGGGTGGTTGCAGGTGATAGGTCTGTTGGCAGAGAGGCTCCTGAGATGGGCCCCAGGTCCCCAGGTAACATTCCTTTGAGCAGGTGGGGGCCACTGGTTATGTGAGCCTTTCTGGGCTCTTGGTGCACTGAAGCATGTCCCCTGGCCCTGTGAGCAACCTGAGCTTCCTGCATATCCTGGCTAGGTGGTGGAGGTCCTAGTGGTCCAGGATGGATGCCATCATCCCTGGGGACCAGGTCCTCAGGATGGGGAGCGGTTATAGGCAGACCCTGCAGAGTGAGGGGTACACCAGCTGCTTCTTGCCGTGGCTGTTGATGTGGTTAAGGCTGCGGGCAGATCGATCCAAGTCCTAAGGTAGTTTTTCTAGAATGAGTTCTCATGTCTTGTGAGCTGGCAAGGATGTGGAAAAGGACACAGTCTTTAAAAGCGGGGGAGTCACCTGCAGCTTGATAATAGGCCATGTTGATAAGGGTGTCCAGCAGCCTTTGGGGCCTGGTCAATGGGGAGCATGGCTGGGATGAAACCCATTGGTGGCAAATATTTTCATGTTTTTAGTTATTTACTTATCAGTTCAGGGTCTTCACACTGAGATACATCTCCAGACCTTGTGGGTTTTTTTTTTCTTTTTTTTTTTTTTTTTTAAATTTTGAGGCAGGATCTCATTAAGTCACTAAATTGCCCAGAATAGACTCAAACTTATATTCCTCTTGCTTCGACCTCCTGAGGTACTGGGCTTACAGGAATATGCCATCACATCCTGTTCTATTTTCCTGTCAGAGAACTGTGGGGTAGGAACTATGGAGCTGGGACCAAACTGTATTGCTCTGTGAAAGGGACTGACGTGAATGTGAGACCCCTGGGGTCCCTGTGGGGTTGGTTGTATGCAGGAGCACAGGTGGCTTCTGAAAGTGCTGTGGGGCCATTCTGCCATAGCAGCCATTCTGGTTCTGGACAAGCACCTGGAGGGCTCTGCTTCTCACAGGTCACTCACGCCCCATGCTGGGTGGAAAACCGTAAACCTCAGAAGCCTGGGGCAACCCTGGGCTCAGTTTTTCTGGTCCCTGTGGCCCTCTGCACTCTAGCTGTTGGTGACTTGGTGCTTTTGATCTTGGTCTGTTGAGAAGCAGACATAGAGACCTGAATCATGGCAGCCCCTTGTGCTGGCACAAAAGCCATGGAGGAAGCAGGCAGGTGGGGCTGCAGTGGTCTGAGTCTGCGCACAGCACTGATGAGCTTGGCACCCAGGAAGAGGTCACTTCGTGCCTCTATTTCCCTCTGTACAGCACAGCAAATGTATGATAGGTATTTTGAAATAGTCAGAACTATTCAGAGGGAAAAGGGGGAAAGGAGTAAGTAAAGAAGGGAAAGAAAAGGTTTAATGATTAAAACAAAAGGAAACGAAGCTTATCTTTATAGGGGGTAAGAGATTTGGGGGGCAGGGGATTGGGAAAAGGAGAATTAAGTCATGTCATGCTTGGTACAAATTCTCAATGTCAGTTGTGATCAAAACATGTATATAAAATGTACCAATAAAATCAATTTAATTTTTTTAAAAAAAGCACAGCAATAGCATGCACTTTTGAAAAGGGTGCAGGGTTCATGGGAGCACGTGGAGCACCCAGCACAGTACTCAGCACCAGAAGGCCCCTCATCAGTGGTGGCTTCACCCTGATGGTCACATAAAGCCGGTGAGACCAGGCGTCGATAGGGCAGAAACCAGGACCCTGGAGTCCTCATGTGTGGCCGCCTTGACTGCAGACTGTGAACCTCACCTGCAGTTTGCTGTGATCTCATTAGCAACTTTAGGGGAAGATCAGGGCCTCCAGGACCACTCGGCTGCTCAGACCACTATGTGAGGTGACAGGGGTATCTTCTGCCATACGGGTTCCTGTTTTCTCATCTCTTTTTGTTGTCCAGTGTCCCTGTGGGTAGTGGGGTAGGAAACTGAGTTCCAGCCAGTGCTCCAGCCTCTACTCAGCCACTCCTGGGTGGACACGAATGGACTAGGCCCAGGGGTGGGAGGAGGAAGGAAGAGTCCAGAAGAGCAACCTCTTCTTTTGGCCCAAAGCAGCTGTGAGTCGGGAGCCGGAGCCTGGAGCGGGAGCCCGCAGTAGGGCGGGGAAAGTGGATGAGGAGTTGCCAAGGAGCAGCTGAAGCCAAGCCTGCTGTGTCCTGCCCTCTGCTGGCTGCTGAGCCACCGCTTCTGTTTCCATAGACCAAGCTGCTGACCCAGTATGTCCTGAGCCTGGCCAAGTATGACCAAAACTATGATATCCGTGACCGAGCACGCTTCACCCGGCAGCTCATTGTTCCTTCCGAGCAGGGCGGGGCCCTCAGCCGCCATGCTAAGAAGCTCTTCCTGGCACCCAAGCCAGCCCCGATCTTGGAGTCCTCCTTCAAAGGTGGGTGGCCCCTAGGGGCAGATAGGAACTGACCAGGGTCCCAGCTTACCCTTGGGCACCACGCTTGTGCAGGCAGGACATCCAGTGAGTTGCCAGTGCCTGTCCCTTTGCTCCTCCCTCATTCCCACCACAGCCACTCCGGCTTTGTCTCACTTGATCATCTGCCTCCCTGTTAGGCCAGGGATCCGGGGTCCTGCCCTCCCTGGCTTCCTTTGCCATCTGGCTCCCTGGGTAGGCTCTAGGCTCAGGCCCCAGGAAAGCAAGAAGTACGAAAAACAGCATACGAAATAGAGGCAAATGCACAAGGGTCTTGAGAACATGGTTGCCAGTGCCGTGTGCCAAGTCATTTGAGGTGAGCTGCAATTGTCAGTCTCTGGCCTTCAGCTTCACCTCTGTTCCTGGGCCTGGCCAAGAGGGGAGCTACCCCTCTGGACCCCACAAGCCAAAATCAGGAGTTTGCACAAAGGAAGAGCTAAGTTTTCTGCTTCCTTTTTCAGTCTTCCCCTGGACAGACCTCAGGAATAAGGAGATTAAGGTCGGGGGAGAGCAGCTTTGAAATCTCATGAGGATAGCAGTCTCTCTGGCCAACACTGTCTTCACCTGCAGGTGTCTGGCCTGCTGTCCGACACCATCAGCCCAACTTCTAACCTGACTGGGGGTTAGAAGCCATGGGGTCCAGAGCCAGGCCACATGCGTCCCCTGCTCTGTGACCTGTGCTGACCAGCTGACCAGTCTCTGACAGCTGTCATCCCATTCCCTGACACTGGCTTTCCTCCCACACCTGACTGCCCCAGAAGTAAGCCACCCCACACGTTGGCCCCTTTATCAACCACAGCAGCCAAATCAGCAGCATCTCTGAGCCAGCAGCTCCCACCGACCTCTGCTGTCCCTGGTCTGTTCTTCCACCATGGGGACCCGCAGTGCAGTCGGGCAAGAACCAGTAGGGGCTGCATCCGCTTCCTCCCGCAGCCCTGCTAGGGAGTCCCAGCCAGAGTCACCACACAGGGACAGTTGTAGAACACTTTTCACTGCTGCTGGCTGACTTCTGTCTGTCCTCAGACCGGGACCACTTTCAGCTGGGCTCACTGTCCCACCTGCTCAATGCCAAGGCCACCGGCTACCAAGAGCTCCCGGACTGGCCGGAGGAAGCCCCTGACCCGTCTGTGCGCAACGTGGAGGTCAGCAAGGCATGGGTTGGACTCAGGGGTGTGTGTGGCGGGAGACAGGAAGCAGAGGGCCCTGGCAGTGCTGCTAGCCTTCCTGACAGCCTCCTACACACAGGAAGAAGATCTCTCCCTCATTGAGACCCACGTGGGCCTGTTGGGCGAATACACTGAGGTCCCCCGTGTGCTCCGTGTGCTCTCCCTTCCCACCCTGTGTGCCGTATCCACCTTTCTACACTGTTTCTTCATCTGTGGGCTGTGTTGTGTCCCCTCTGCTCTTCCCACTCCATTCCCATGTGGGGACAGGACCAAGTAGGGCCTGAAGAGGAGGTGTAATGAAGGGTGAAGAGGGCCTGTCCTTTTCTTCCCCACTCCAGCCCTAAGGAAATGAGCCCCTTTGCCTCATCTCCAGGTACCTGAGTGGACCAAGTGTTCCAATCGGGAGAAGAGGAAGGAGAAGGAGAAGCCTTTCTACTCGGACTCTGAGGGGGAGTCAGGCCCCACGGAGTCGGCAGACAGTGGTGAGACGGGCAAGGGCTCCGGCATGTGTATCTGTGTGGTCATGGGCGTGGACACTGTTGTGAGGGCTGTATGTTTTTGTGTCCCACTCGCCACTGTGTGTGCATGGGTATGGCGCCTCCTCTTCCTGTGGGCCCATCTGCATCCCTGTCATGTCCAGTTGGCATTCAGGGCCAGGAGCAGATGATAGGGACTTAAGCTTCAGTGCTGTCCGAAGCTGGGAATCTGGGCACCAGCTTGGGACTAGAGAGGGCTGACGCTGACTCTCTGCAGAGCCCGAATCCGAGAGTGAATCAGAGAGTAAGAGCAGCAGTGAGAGTGGCTCTGAGGACTCCAGCAGTGAGTCGGACGAGGACCAGGGTGAGGAGGAGAAGGGGAGAGGCAGCGAGAGGTAAGGCACAACTTTCCAGGTGCTGGATGGGATTCAGGGGTCCCCTGGGAAATAAAGGCAAATGCGCAGGTGTAGCAGTCTCCTGGGAGGCCTCAGGTCCCCGCGGCCCCCTTCATTGTTCCTTGCTTCCCTTGCTCTTCTCTTGGGAAGTTAGGGGTGTCATGTGCAGGCTGGGTCTGAGCCTCCTTTATGCTCTCCTCCAGTGAGCAAAGTGAGGAGGAAGGTGAGAAGAAAAGGAAGAAGAGGAAAAAGGTTCCAGCAGAGCATGGAGAAGGCTCATCCTCAGAGGAGGCCAGCGATTCCAGCAGCAGCTCCTCAGAGTCTGAGGCGACCTCAGAGTCTGCGGAGGAGCAGGTGGAGCCCGCCTCGTGGAGGAAGAAAACAGTAAGGCTGGATGGGCCTCCTTGCTCCCTCCCCAGCCCAGACACTGGTACAGACCAGGGTGCAGCTCCACACACAGTCATGGCCCACTCTTCCCTTTTAGCCACCCAGCAGCAAGAGAACCCCTGCAGCCAAGGAAGTCTCCCTGCTGGACCTGGAGGACTGTGAGTTGGCCGGGGAAGTTGTGGAGGAAGGAGGCGTGGGGGTGTTCCGGTCTCTGGTTGGGGCCTAGAACGACGGTACAGTATTTTGCAGAGAGCTTTCTGCCACGGTGCCTCACTGTCCGTGGTGCTGAATATTCACTCCTCGGGCCCTAACAGGAGCCAGTTCCACCTGCCTCCCCCTCATTGTACTCTTCCTTATCTCCGCTCACAGACACCCCTCCCACTGTCCAGCCTGTGTCTCCTCCCACGGTTGTGTCCTCCAGTCTGGCTACTGACCTGGAGGGCCTGACCCTCACTGACTCCTCTCTAGTGCCCTCTGTGAGTGGGTTGGGAAGGGACAGGGCTGGGACAGGGTCACATCTCTGTGTCACATCCTTGTATGTGTGGGAAAGTGTAGTGGAGGGATGGCCCCAGGTGGAAGCGAGGCTGAGCGACTGTCCCCTCCTCTCACATCTGTTCCTGTTCTCCATTCCAGCTGCTGAGCCCAGTGCCAGGCATGGGCAGGCAGGAGCTACTGCACCGGGTTGCTGGCGAGGGGCTGGCTGTGGACTACGCCTTTAGCCGCCAGCCTTTCTCTGGGGACCCCCACATGGTGTCTGTGCACATCTACTTCTCTAACAGCTCTGAGACCCCCATCAAGGGTCTGCATGTGGGCACCCCTAAACTGCCTGCGGGCATCAGCATCCAAGAATTTCCTGAAATAGGTACAGAAGGGCCTTTGGCAGGGTACGGGCAGCAGTGAGCACTCTGGGCGGTCAGTCTTGCTGTGGGTCCTTGTGGGCTCAGCTAAGTTGGGCACAGGCCTGGCACATAACATGATCCATGCTCTGGGAGATAAGACAAATGAAGAAAGGCAAGTTCACATCGGGACAAGAGATCACCTGCCGCAGAACTGTGGGGCCTTGGCTGTTTTAGGCCTAACTTAAGCGGGGAGAGGGAAGGTGCACAGATTTAGGAGAGAGCAAGGAATCACTCCGCCGGCCCAGAAAGCAGGGCTCCATGGAGGGCGGTCAGCTGTGAGGGAAAATGAAACCAGCCCAGTTCCAGCCCCTCAGGTGATGCTCCCCCCTTTACTTCAGAGTTGCTGGCACCTGGAGAATCTGCCACTGCTGTAATGGGCATCAATTTCTGTGACTCAACCCAGGCAGCTAACTTCCAGCTGTGGTATGTGTGCTGTTTGAGGTGGAGGGTGGGGGGCTGGAGAGAGGCGGAGGGGAGGGAATTGAGGATGTGGGGATGGTGGCAGGGCTGGTGGCCTGGCAGCCATGTTGAGCCTCAGGTATATACTCATGCCCTGCTGCCTCTGTGCCTTGCCTGCAGGTGAGAAGGGCGGGTAAGGGGAACTGTGGATCTCATTCCCTCTCCCTCTGTCTCCTTCCACCCTGCCAGCACCCAGACACGACAGTTCTATGTCTCTATTCAGCCCCCCGTTGGGGAGCTGATGGCCCCCGTGTTCATGAGTGAGAACGAGTTCAAGAAGGAACAGGGTGAGTGCTCTGCGGGCAGGTGGCAGGAGCCTGCTAAGCTGCCTTACCAGGGCCAGGTTGGAACCCTGGCTCCTCCAAGTAGAGGGAAACCTTGCAGTCTGTGCCTCCAACAAGCCCGCACAGAGCCTGGGTCATTCTAATGAGACTTCATAGAGAATTTGGACTCTGCCAGGCAAAAAAAATAAAGTCTAGGCTTGTGGGATATGATGATACATGCCTGTAATCCCAGAACTCTGGGCTGAGACAGAATCAAGTTCAAGTTCAGCCTAGGAAACTTAGCAACCATGTGTCTCAAACTAAGGCATTTGGTTCAATTCCCAGTACTAGGAAAAAAATGTTAAGTTACATAGTGATTCAGGCCCACCTAAACTAAATGGTGACACCCTATCTCAAAAAACAAATGTTTAAGCGCATGTTCCAGCTGGGGAAACAGCACGTGTAAGGGTGCCAAAGTTGGGAGCAGCTTGGTATTTGGGGATAGGAGTAAGAGCAAAGCTGAAAGCATTATGTTGGTCACATTTTTAGTAGCCTTTATGTTGCTATGCTAAAGGATTTAGGTCCTGCTATCATTTCAGAATCAAACTCCAAATCAGCAGTTTGGAATTAGAGCTTTTGGAGTTGGGAGAGGGCATAGGGATTATTTTGTCCAGCACCATTATTAGGGGAATGAGGGCTTCTTTTTCCAGGCAGCAGAGGAGGCATTGAAGGAAGAGCAGGTTCCATCCTCTGCTCCAGAAAAGGGCGCTCACTGCTGGGATTGGGTGTGGAGAAGAGGGAGCTACCCAAGTGAAGGAAATACGCGGTTCACCTTTCCTGGTTTCTGCCGCTCACTGGGCATGAGCTCACAGGCTAACTTCTGTGATTATTCATAGGGCTCTTACAGCAGATCTGATGAGAAATAGTCAGAGAAGGGTGGGGAGAAGGAAAGCCTGGGATGGAAGAGAGGTGTGGGAAAGAAGGGAGCCAACGGCAGTTGCTGAGAGGGAGAGGGGTAGATAAACTGACTTGAGAATGTCTGGTTTGGATGGTAGGGAAGGGTATGGTGCCCTTCATCTAGGCCAGGGTTCGGTACAATTTTTTCTGTAATGGGTGAGAAAATAAATGTTTTAGGCTTTGAGGGTCATATCTTCCCTGTGGCAGCTACTTAGTTCTGCTGTTAACACAGAAACAGCCACCAATGACATTTAAATGAATGAGCTTAGCTGAAGTATTCAGCAAGATGTTGGAACATTATCCTAAATCATCTTATTTAAAGACACTAAAATTTTGATTTGATTCAGTTTTCCTATGTTATAAAACACTAATCTTCTTTTGATTTTTTTTCCCCCAGTACCCAATATTACAGCCATTATGGGGGCCTGGCAGGCGGTGGGCTGGATTTGGCCTGCAGACTGTATTTACCAAACCCTTGATCTAGAAGAAAAAGCAGGCTGGACAAGGGAAGAGGGAATGTTGTGGCTCCTTGTAGGAGTTTTGAAGTTCACCTAGGAAGTTCAGGACGTGGTGCCAGTGGCTCTGCACCCAGAAGGCTGGAATCCTCAGCACTGAGGCAGGAGTGGAAGCTGACAGGGCAGGTGAAAGTTGGGGAATGGGGCAAGAAACCAAGGAGAACCTGGATTCTGCAGAAGAAAAAGGAATGATACAAGCAGGAGCACAGACAGGAGAACCAGAAGCATTGCCAAGGCACAGGGGTGTTTGCAGGCGGCCTGTAGGCCACGATGGCTCAAGACCTTGTGATCCGGCATATCGGAGGCCACTGCCTACCTGAGGGAGAGCGGGGCAGTGCAAGACAGAACAGTGGTTGGCTGCAGCGGGTTGAGGGAGATGAGTGTGAGGAGTTGGAGTCCCCTCTGGCACAGTGTGGTTCTGAATGAGGAGGGAGACTAGGCATTGTGTGATAAGGATCTCCCTTCCAGAAAGATGTTTTTTTGGTTTTGTTTGTTTTGGGAAAGAGACTTGAACATGGGCAGACAGAAGGTACAGTGGGGCAGGAGGCCAGAGGACCAGGGAGAGATGTCAGCTCACTAAAGGAGGAGAAGGAGAAGCAGCTGAGGGAGGAGAGGGCCTGGTGCCAGCCTGGAGGGCAGAAGGCGGCATCCCTTAGGCCACCTGGAGCTTGTGTGTGGAGAGTTGGCATGTGGGGTGAGGGGCTCTGGGGGCCTGGACCTTTAGGGGCTGCCATTATGGAGGTGAAGTTGGGAGTTCATCTGACCTTTGGGGATGGGAAGACAGTGGCCTGGGTTGGAGGCCACCCAGGAAAGACCACAGGTGTGGGGGACCTCCAAGAACTATCTAGACCCCAGATCCACTGGCACTCCCGAGAAGATGGTGGCCCCAGTGTCTACCATCAGCAAGTACCAAATCAGTCCCTGATCAATATCATGGACACGGCCTGGGCCATTTCCCCTGTGAGGGAAATGCCCCTTCCAAGTCTGAGGAGATGTCACCTGTATCCCAACCTGGCCCAGGCTGAAGAACCTGAGGAGGGTGTTTGGCAAGCAGATGTGGAGCTGGCCTTTCTGCCAGTGCCACCTCTGTTCTCACCATGACCTTTGTCCCCAGGAAAGCTGACAGGCATGAATGAGATCACTGAGAAACTCATGCTGCCAGACACCTGTCGGAGTGATCACATTGTAGTGCAGAAAGTGACTGCCACTGCAAACCTGGGCCGTGTCCCCTGTGGGACGTCTGATGAGTACAGGTACTGGTAGGGCCGGCTGGAAGAGTGGCCCCAAGCCCCAGGGGCTGCGCTCTTTCCGAACACCTCCTGTCTGACCACTTCAGGTTTGCGGGGAGGACACTGACCAGCGGGAGCCTGGTCTTGCTGACTCTGGATGCCCGGCCAGCGGGTGCGGCCCAGGTGATAGTCAATAGCGAGAAGATGGTGATTGGCACCATGCTGGTGAAGGACGTGATCCAAGCTCTGACCCAGTGACTCCCACATGCTGTGATTCTGACCTCTTCAGTCCTCACTTGTCCTTCCTCCATGACACCTGGACTGTCACCCCCTTTTTTAACCTCCTAATGCCAGATAGCATCTGGGGAGGAGGTCCCCTCCATGTCTGCCAGCCTCCGCCGTTCCTGAGAGACCTGTGCGGAGGGAGAGCGCAGTTGCTCCCTTCAGCTCTACCTTTTCTGTAGCTGTTTGTTGCAAAATCTCAATAAATGTCCTCCCTAGATACTGGCTTACCTGTCCTGATGGGGCTGGGTTCCCACAGTGTCATCCCTGGGCAGGAGCCTGTCTGTGAAACACTGGGCGACCAAGCCAAGAGAACTTTTCAGCCTTTTTATTAGCCCTTATGTCTGGCAGTGCCCCTGGCTTCCCCTTGTTGGTCTTTGGGGAGGAAGGATACACAGAGAATTGCTCAGACATAGCGGTTCGTGGTGGGGGAGGGGAGAGGAGGTGAGAGGGTGGGTCAGGTCTTATTAAGATGCATATTGTGATGGTGTAGGTCCCTGGTGAACTGAGGGTCTGCACTCCTAAGGAGACAGCCAACACTGCTGCTTCACACACCTGAGGAGTGGGGATTATTAGTCTATGCCTACAATAAACTTGGCGGCCATCCCTGATGCCATGCTTGATGAGGAAAGAGGCTGAAAGAGCAACAGATACAAGAGGTGTTCTGTTAAGAGGAATCGCCAATTTCCCACTGGCCTTCCCACAGCCCTCACTCCTATTTATCATGACCACCCCTCCACCCACACTAGGGGCACAGCCTATAGTGTTGCCTGCCCTTGGTTCTGACCTTAGAATGTTCCCCCACAGAACATTCTGACTGCGGGTTACAAGAAACATGTTCCAGATAGCCTGAGAAGCCCAGCTTCTGATCTCGTGGCCACACCTCCCCACGTCCCTGTCACGTAAGAATCCCTGGGCCAGTGTGCCTGTGGGGAAGTCGAGGTGAGGCCGATGTGGCTCCCTCTATAGGGAGAGAACAAAGGTGGTCCCCGGGGGTAGCCTTGCCTATGGGGACTTTCTGGGCTTTGCAGCCCCAGAGAGCAGCCTTAGCTGTGGCTTCTGTAGGAGCCCTGGCAGCAAGTCTCCCTGGGATTGATTTCGTCACTGTAGGTTAAGATGGGACCGGCCTACCAGTCGAGGGCCACTGGAATGCTGCAGAATTGGCACAAGGTGATAGTCCTAGACAGGTAAACAAGGGCCACTAGAGATTCCTTACGGGCTTTTATTCCACACTGTCCTCTGGGGGTTTTCAGTGGATAGCCACCCGCCCACGAGACCGAGTGATCCTGCTTCTGGATACGGCACTCTGCATCACTCTCACATTTCATCAGGACTAGGCTGTGTGAATAACAGCCATTCCAAAAGAAGGTTATAGAAGGCACTACATTTCCATCTGTCTCTCTGATCATTAGCTCTAGAGAAAACCAGCTGCCACGTTCAGACCAGCGATGAGGTCCATGTGACAAGGAGTGGAGGCTTCTGCCAGTTCTCCACTGAGTGAGCTCGGAAGGTCCTCCTGCCCCAAGGAGATCAAATGTCTGTAGTTCTGCTGTGAGGACAACCACATAAAAGATCCTGAGTCAGAACCACCAGCTAAGAAGCCCTTGTTAGATATCTGGCCCTCAGAAACTGTTGAAAACTGCTTAGTGTTAGGAGTATCTTAGCAGTAAGGAGTTAATACGATCCAGCCTTTGAGTTGCCTTTTAGGGTGCTAGAAAGTCTCTACAGTCTGAGCCTTCAACCTGCAGTGCATGGTGCAGTTGCTGTCAATGTCTGAGTGGCTTTTTTCTGGCTCAGGAGGCTGCCTGTTAGTAATGTACAGGGATCTGTGGCCTGTTGATAGCATATTGGTAGTTTGAAGTCAGCCATTGTAGGAAGTATTTCTACCAGGGAAATGGGCAAATATGTTGACCTGTGAATGAGGTGCATTCCAGGAAAATGTTTGTAAACTGGGTTTGTTCTTAATCCGACAGAGTGAGTCTTATACACTACACCTGTGAAAGTTTGCTGACTCAAGTGTTTGTAAGTCAGAGACTTACTGTATTGTGTCACAAACTGTTTTTCCCTCTCCTAGCCAATTGTCACATACCAGTATTTTATTGACCTTAATTACTCCCATTCCTTGTCTCTTTTTTTTTTTTTAGGATTTTTTTGAGACAGGGTCTCACTTTGCGGTTCAGGCTGGCCTTGAGCTCAGCCTCAAACTCACATCACAGCAATCCTCTTGCCTCTGCCTCCCGAGCGCTGGGATTACAGGCGTGAGCCACCATGCCCGGCACTGTCGTATGTGGTACTGGTTGTTGGTGGGCATGGGTCTCCATGCCCAGTATGGTATATGGTTACCGGGGATCGAACCCGGGTCCTTGCGCTTGCAAGACAGGTACCCGAACCACTGAGCTAAATCCCCAGCCCCTCCCATTCCTTGTCTCTTTAAAAAGTTGTAAGCTAGAATGTGGTGGCCCAGGCCTCTGGTTCCAGCTGAAGCCAGGGGATTGCATGAGCCCGGGAATTCCAGATCAGCATGGGCACCACAGTGAGACCCTATCTCAAAACAAAACTCAAAAAGTTGGGCATGATGGTCCACGCTTGGAATCCCAGCAACTTGGAAGGTTGTGGCATGAGGATAGTAAGCTCAAGACCAGCCTGGAAAACTTAGCAATATTTCAAGATAAAAATTAAAAAGGACTGGGCATGTAGCTCAATGGTACAGGACATGCTAAGCATGCTCAAGCTAGTTTACTGTCCAGCACCCCTCCCCAAAAAGCCCAAATCATATATTTCAAGTTTAAGGAGTAAAATATAAGCTGGGCAGGATACCACAGACATGTAAAAAGTTTAGTACAGTGCACTGTGAAAGGCTGAGGGAGTGAGATCCCAAATTCAAGTCCAGCCTGAGCAGTTCAGGTTAGATCCTATCTCAAAATAAAAATACTTTTTAAAAGAGTTGAGAATATAGCTAAATGTGAAGGTCCTGCATTTAATCCCATGTACTGCAAATAAAAACCATCTGTGTACTGAGCACACAATTTAAAGCACGTATCAGTTGCCTTAACTGCCCATTTCACAAGCTTTCCCTTTCCTTTCTGAAGTAAATCATTCAGGATTTTCTGTTTATCAGTGGCATGCATATCTTCTGGTAGTTTTAGTACATATATGTTCCTAACTGGTAAATAGTATTGTACTTTGAAGAGGGTACTACATGCTTTAAAATTTTCTGTGGCCTCTTAGAATATGTATTCTGCATCTTGCTTTTTTAAAATTCAATGTCATAGTGATCTTTTATTTATTTCATTTACTTATGGACTGACTTTACATATACATTTCCCATTGCATGACTCCACAATTTATTCATTCTTCTACTGGAGAAAATACAAGGTTTTTTTTGTTTGTTTTTGTAGCTATAATCAAAACAGCTATAAGCATGTTTACTCATGCCTTTTCTAACACGGGCCAGTTTCTCTAACGTCTCCTTAAGAGTAGAATTGCTGGGTCATATATGCATTCTCATTTTGACTAGATAATGTTAAACTGCTCACTAGAGTACTTCACATCAAGGATGTATATAGCAGTTTCATTCATAATAGTCCCCAATCTGGGAATAATCCAAATTCCAGTCTCCAAGACTGTAGAAATCAGTTATGGTATATCAACACCGTGGACTATCACATGGGTACAAACGACCGAGCTACACGCAATATGGATAGATAGGTTGAAAACATACACTCAGTAAAAGAAGCTACACTTACATGAAGTTCAGAACAGGCAACAATTTAACAAAAGTAGTGGGAATGACTACAGGGTGAAGGCTGGGGAGGGGTGTGATGCAACCCTGTGGGGTAGAGAGTCTATGTTTGGGCTCCAATAGTGGCTAGCTGGAGGGGGGGCGGAGGAGGAGAAGGGAGTAGGTAGGAAGTCATTGGGCCGGGGATTTAGCTCAGTGGTTCGGGTGCTTGTCTTGCAAGCACAAGGACCGGGTTTGATCCCCGGTAAACCACATACAATACTGGGCGTGGAGACTCACCCCAGCAGCAACCAGTACCACATACCACAGTGCTGGGCGTGGTGGCTCATGCCTGTAATCCCAGCACTCGGGAGGCAGAGGCAGGAGGATTGCTGTGATGTGAGTTGGAGGCTGAGCTCAGGGCCAGCCTGAACTACAAAGCGAGACCCTGTCTCAAAAACAACAAAAAAAAAAAATTGAGGTGTACACTGAAGAGGTATGTACTCTATGCACTGTAAAACTTTATTCAGTTTGTTATGTAGCCCAGGCTGGCCTCAAACTCAAGATCCTCCTGTCTCAGTTTACCGTGTAGCTGAGATTACAGGTGCACACTTTTTACAACACATAGAAATGCAGCACTCAGAGATATTTGAAACTAAAAACTACTTCCACTATATGGCTTGCTAATAGTATTTAATACTCTAAATTTTAAAATTCCAATGTGGCCAAGTCATCTTCCATTATATCCTGTTATTTTACAAAATTAATCCAGACTGAATAAAAACTTCCCATATTCTTGAAAAAATTTTAAGCAAATCTTTACAAACCTTTAACCCATTGTAAGTTTTACTATTTGTGCTTCATGAAAGTATAGCTGATCCACTCTCTTTTGTCTTACTTAAAAGGACATGAATGAAAAAAAAGCATGGTCTCTTCTGCACAGGCTGGATGAAACTTCAGCAGAGTATCACTTTCCCTTGTGGGCTACTGTTTCTCAGAACTTTCTGCAACCGGGAAATCACTTCTGTTCTTTCGGTTATCTGCCTGCTGTGAAAGCACTGAACACTTGAGCATGTATAAAACTAGGGGTTGTGGCCTGAGGCTATAGCTCACTGGTACAGTGCCTGTTTAGCCTGTTTGAGGCCCTGGGTTTGATTCCCAGTATCAAAAAAAAAGACGAAAAAAAGACTACAGAGTCCCTTCTGTTCTGCTACAGCATGTTTTTAAAACAATGCAGCCACTACAGTTATACTTAAAACCTGTATTGTCAGTCTGGGGCTCGACTGCAGACATGGTGCCAGGCATAGCTGGGCTCAAAGGATGCTTGCTGACTGAGAGAATGGATAATGCTGCCTGTTTGTTTCCACTGTTCTGCCAGTACAGCTGTGGGGACCAGACCAAGTCATTTCATGTCTACTCCTTCTCCATGGATGGCAGACACCTTCTAGTCTAGAGACTATCCTTCCTCTATGACCCAAAGGCTTAACCAAGTGGCGGGAACAAAGACTCCCCCACCCCTGGGCCACCCTATATCTGGACGTGGGGAACTCTGGCCACTCACGGGGAAGTGTACACATAAAGGTATACTAGTTTGTAAAGGTTTGTTCTCAGGCTATGAAGGCCACCCAGGCTGGAGTCCTGACTCTTGCTGCTGGCTGGGGGTCCTTGGGCTGTGGTTTTCTGGTCTGCAGTATGATATAACACAGATAAAGCACCTGGCACGATGCTAAGCACATAATGAGTACTCAGTGAAGATGACCCATTGTTACTTGCAGCAGAAAATTTAGCAAGAGATTTCAGGCAGCGGGTATTCCTCATCTAGGTCACTTGAAAGATACATTCTCTTTCTTAAAGTTGAGAGCTTTCAAATAGGAAATGTCTCCAGGACACCCATTCTTGGTTGCAGATCACCTGTGCGGTCTGAGGCATCGACCCAAGACTTCTGCATGAGTTACATGCCAGCACCCCCCTGAAGTCTCAGCGCAACTTCAAGCATGTCGTCCTCCACAAGGTTTCACTCTGCTTTTGGGTTAGGGAGAACCAGTGGAAAGGGATCACAAACTGGCAACTACATGGGAGCTCTGGACATAAAATTCACTTTAACGACTGCACATTTGAAAATGTATGTCCAGCTTTTCTGGGAAGATGAAAGTAGGTTGGGACCTCATTTCTGTATTTTTTTCATTACTGGGGATCAAACTCAGGACCTTGTGCCTGTGAGGCAGATGCATTGCCACTGAAGTAAATCCCCCTCCCTGGGACCTCATTTCTACGTGGAGAAACTTGGCTCCCTTGTTATGGAACAGCATCTGGGTGAGACACCCAAGAGACCTAATCGAGGTACACCAAGCTCCTGTGCAGCTGCCAGTTAAGACTCAAAAGAGGCAACAGGAGGGAGGTGTCTTAGGCAGCTGCTCGCCCTGTATTTGTCTCCCTTTGTGCCCTTGACCTCAACAACCCAGGAAGCCTCCGGCTGGAGAATCCGTCAGTCCTTCCACTCAGCCCCATCTGGACTTCTCCAGCATGTCCTTATCCCCCACCCCCATTAATTGTGAAACACCAGATATGGCTGACTTTTCACCTATCGACCTGGGAATAAAGCGGTCTACTTACACGTGTCCCTCAGTCGTAAGAACCAGGCCAACCTCACCAGTCTGCTAGGAAGGTCGCTATGTTCCTTAACTGCCAAGAGGTCCCTTGAGCACAGACACTAAATAAACTGCACCACATGAAACGATGCTCGGTACATGCTAATCCCCCATTCTTACCTAAAATGGGCTTGACCTTCCCACTGGGCTAACCCCACCCCCTTTTTTCAATTTTCAAAAAATTGCCCAGACTCTATTTGAACTTTGCATCCTCCTGTCTCAGCTTCCCAGACCAGGCAGGCAACAACACCACGCTAGACTCCAGTGATACCTTTTCAGAGCCCTGAACTGCCAGTCCGTTCACATTCCGTCCTAGTTTTCAGTTCGCTACAGAATAAAAACCCTTTACAAATGCGCCTTCTCGGGCCGCGGCAGGTCCAGCCGCTCGCCCGCTCAGTGCCGGTTCCTCTCCGCCCGCGCTCGGCTCCCCGCCTGGAATGCCGTCCCCGCCTCTGTGCCGCCGGGGCTTCCGGTCCGTTGCTGCCGAGGCCGGGCGCCAGTCCTCCCCAGGCCTGGGCTCCCGCCGCGCTCTGCCCGAGCGAAGCTTCCCTTCCGAAGGCGGAGAATCGTCGGAGGCTACTCCCCCGGGAGCTGCGGCGCGGAGGGGACCCCAGGTGTTGGGAGCCTTCCGAAACGCCCGGCGTCAGCCCACCCCCGGGAGCCGGCGCCGATCGGGCAGAGGCGAGGCCGGCTGTCACCTGAGGCCACCGCAGAGGAAAGCGGACGCGACCTGGCTCTCGGACAAAGCACGCCGCCGCCGCGCCGCAGGGGCTCGTCCACCGCGCCCCGCCCCCTCGAGGGAAAGAGACCCGCGGGAGGCCGCGACTTGGACGGGGCCTCCGGCGAGGGAGCGCGCTCAGGTCCGGACTTCGCCTGGAGTCCCGGCGGGGTGGGCGGCGGGGCCGGGCCAGGCCGGCGCGGGGGTGGGGCGGGCAGCACAGGTGCCCCGCATCCGGCGGGGGCGGCTCCTGGCTTTATAAGCCGCCGGGCGCGGCGCCGCACGCGGCCCGCTGCAGAAACACAGCCACGTGCGTGCACGTCCCTGCCCGCGCCTGCCTGCCGGTCCGTCAGTCAATCAGTCTGGCAGGACCCGGGCCCGGGCCCCATGGAGTTCCCACCGGTAAGAACCGCCCCCTGCCAGGCCCGTCCTGTCACTACAGCTAACGGTCCAGGCGCCGTCTTGCCAGCCCCGGCGCGTCTCCCCGCCCCTCTCCGCGCGAGCGTTCCGGGCGGGGCGCGGTCACGTGCCCGCGGGCGTGGGGCCTCGTGGAAGGGTGTGCAGCAGCAGGGGGCGGGGAGCCTCCGCGTGACTCAGGGCCTTTGGCTTAAAGGCGCCGCTGCCCTGGACCGGAGTAGGCAAGACTTGAGCGAGTGTCCGGGCAGACAAGTGGGAGAGCGCACAGGACATCGTCCTCCCTCCCCGTCTACTTGTGGGACCTTTGCACGTGAGGCCGGAGGCTTACGCCCGCAGCGAGTTTCCTTCACAGGGGCGGGGCGGGGCGGGGTTCAGCCCCGGCCTCAAGGACCCTACTTTCAGGTGGGCCTACAGTGTGGGGGAAGTGCCGCGTCGACGGAAGCGCGGCTCCTTTAAGTAAGAAGGATTTGGGCCTCGTGCAGCGTGCGCCTTCCAGGCCCAGAGATCACGTGGCTTCACACGTCTGATTGGCGCGAGAGCCCGAGTCCCGGGGTTGCGCGCCTGGGCGTCGAACCCCGAGGCCCCACCGCTCTGAGGTGGGTCCCGGGCGGAGGAGGGCCCGTGAGGTGGCTCGCGTGTGGAGTCCTGTAGGCTTGCTGGTGTGGCCTGTGAGACGCATGCATGTGGCCCCGGTGTCGTCGTGCCGGCATTTTCCTCAGCGGTCAGGTGCGCAATGGCTGCGGGTGAAGAAGGGGCGCGTTGGGAGGCCCAGGGCCAGTGGGACGCAGGCAGGAGCGGCCCTAGCCGAGGGTTTGGGGATACTTATGGTCGGGACTTTTCCAGTGGGCGTGCCCGGGGCCCATTGACTAGGGCCCTGACGTCCCGGAGCCCCCCAGCCTCGCGTGTCCGCGCCCCGGGCTTGTGGGAACGCCGCCCTCCGCGTGCGCGCGTGTGGCCCCTGAGTGTAGACGGCGCCGCGCGCGCTGTGAGGGGCCCGACCGTTTGCCTGGTCTCCGAGCGGCGGGGCGGCGCCCGCATGGGCGGTGAGGGCTCGGAGCTCGGCGGCCGGCCGCGCGCTGCTCCTGCTGCCGCAGCTGGGCGCGTCCGCGGGGTAGTTAGCGCCCTGCGGCTGGTTTCCTTAGGGTCAGGTGTTGGGAAATAGAAGTCCGTTCGGTCAGGCAGAGAAAAACCCGGCAAGTACAAGTTAGCGGTGGTTTTCCCGGATTGTTTGCTTTTTTCCGAGCTAGATGGTGTGGACAGTGCTGCTGGAGCTCCCAGGACGGGAGCGTGCAGGGCTCACGCTGGTTGCTTTACCTTTCTCACGCAGTTTGCCTGAAGAGAAGCTCGTCTTCCAGAGTACATTGCTTTGCGAGTGTGAGAGAGTGACTCGATTTCAATTTGGTAGCCTGGGCGTGGCAGAGCATTCTGGGAAATTGAGGCAGGCAAGTTATCAGTTCGAACGCAGCCTAGACAACTAGGTGACTTGGTGAGACTTTTGTCTTAGAAGGGAGTAGGTTCTAGAATGTATGATAGATGTTGTAAAATAAAAAATATTCAAAGGATTGGGGGCAGGGGTAAGTAGTGAGGGGAAAATTATGATGGTAAAAAAGGGAAACAAAGTTTATGTATATAGGGGTCAGGGTTGTAGGGTGGGTAGGGGAATGGGAAAAAATGAGCATCAAGACATGTCATATACTGGTACAGATTGTCAATGTTGAGTGTGATATGTATATAAAATGTATCTAATTTTGCAATAAAAAATGAAAAAAATATTTTAAAGATGCTGGATCATGTATATATGTATATGCATGTGTTTTATATATACACACACAGGAAAAAAAATCCAAGAAAGACAAATACATTGCTTTACTTCATGGACTAACTTCTGGAATGCTCATTTACTGTTTTCTTCAGGCTAATAGAATTTGTTTTTTAAAAGAGGTGGGGATGTAGCTCACTGTGGAGGTCCTGACTTTAATTCCTACTACTGAAAAAATGGGGATTTGAAAGCTGGCTACTTTAAAAATAAGTAACTCGACTTCTTATATGTAATTAATTTCCTTTCCCATTCTTCTGTCTGCCTAGGCTCACTGTGTGAAAGGGAGGTTGTGGCAACATAGACCAACTGACGTGGAGATTAGAGAGTTAAGTCGGTAGTGAACATGGGAACATTTGCAGTTAAGGAAGCCCCAAGGGGTCTTTGCTTTTACTACGGTATATATGACAGAGACAGTGTTTGTGAGACGCATGGGTACTGATAAGGTTCTGAGGCTCCAGAGTGAACACTAAACTTTAAAACAAATGAGCTAATGATAATGGCTGCCCCAGTAAGCATTTTTACTGAACACAAGCTGTTTTATCTTTGATCCTTAAAATAGGTTGCAAACCCAAACTACACATGCCTGAGGTAACAAATGAGTGAAAGAACAGTATTATCCCTACTGACCTATGGAGTTTATGCTTCTCTAAAGAGGGAACAGCCATTGTTACTCAACAAAAAATGCCAATCTGGATTTGATGGATCTTTGGTTTTTTTCCCTAGTCAAACTGGTGGTCTGTATTTTGATAAATCCCCTTACTTTTAAATATAGGAAAATGTAAAAATAATATGAACGAAATCTAGTATTTCTTAAGTGTTGGATTCAATCTGATAGCTAATTTGGCATCTGTTCTCCTTTACAAATGAGGAAACTGGCTCAGAGATTGATTCATGAGTCCATTAAGTGTTGGAATTAGGTACTGGATCTATCTAGTGTCGTAGACCAACTTGTTATAGTATGTGCATTCTGCTGGTCCAAGGATTTAGCTCAGTGGTACTGTGCCTGCTTTACATTATGTGTATTTTGGTACTTGGAGGGTTTAGTTGATAATGGACAGTGGAGGGGGGAGGCTGTGGCTGGTCCCATGTCTAGGCAAAATGAATCTTAACTGCATCGGTGAGAACTGCCTGTTGCTATGTAAGTCAGCGGGGCTTCTAGGCACTAGTAAAGCAGGGTTGATGGCAGGAGGAATGTGCTGTGTCTGTCATTCCATCACGATGTATGTCAGAGGTTAGTTGATCTGAGAACCAGTGGTCTGGAGAAAGCAGGCTCCTTGAATGGTGGGGTTGACCCAGTCCTCTGTACAAAAGATTATTCCTTTTTCAGAATAGTTAAAAATTTCAATAACTTTTTGCTTCTGGGGCAAGGCAAATTTGAAATCACATAATTGTTTTAAGAACTATGTATTAATGAGAGAGCTTATTAAATCTGACTTTGAATTTTAGCTTACACTCCCATAAAGATGATAAATTTGCAGGAAGAATTTTGATGTTTATCAGTTTTGGCACTGGATAGTGAACCAACTGCCTCCTGCATCCTAAGCACATGCTGTACCACTGAGCTAAAGATGACATTTTTTAAAAGCAGGATTTGGCAAAATATTCAAAGATAAACTCTTAGGGCATAAAAAGGCCCTATTCTGGCATGAGAGGCAGGGAGTCTTAATTCTGGGTAAAATCATCTCAGCATTATACACAGCCACACTAAGAGGTGTAAAAGAGTAAGACACAAAGTGGTAGAGAGCATATTAAAATCCTTTAATAAAA
>PVIR01014292.1:0-10946 GCA_004026965.1 Petromus typicus | reverse complement strand
AAATTGTTTGCTTGCAGATTTGGGTAGTGGAGGGCAGAAGTGTGATTGCTAGTGTTGCTAAGTTTTATATGCAAGCTTTCTCATTCATTAGTTTCAGGTCTTTTGGCTAAGTAACAATTCCTTAAAATTATGTTTGTTTGAAGGGCAAGTTAATTAGTGGGTTTGTACTTCTGTCTTAAAGTTTGGACAGAAATGTAAACCAAATTCATATTAATGTACAAGCCATTATTTTCAGTAGCTAGTGGTGGAAACAAAAGATTTATGGGATGATATGCAAATTTATTTATTGTATGTGTTATGGTAGAGCTGCATAATCTCATCCTAGTCTGCATATCTCATTTTTCTTTGCAGTGTCTGAACTTACTCTGAGAAGAATTTGTCAAAAAACCCTTAGGCAGAGGGGCCGGGGAGTTAGCTCAGTGGTTCCGGCGCCTGTCTTGCAAGAGCAAGGGCCCGGGTTCGATCCCCAGTAACCACATACCATACTGGGCGTGGAGACTCATGACCAGCAGCAACCAGTACCACATACCACAGTGCCGGGCGTGGTGGCTCACGCCTGTCATCCCAGCACTCGGGAGGCAGAGGCAGGAGGATTGTGATGTGAATTTGAGGCTGAGCTGAGGGCCAGCCTGAACCACAAAGCGAGACCCTGTCTCAAAAAACCTAAAAAAAAAAAAAAAAAAAACCCGTAGGCAGAGGTATAGGACAGGTGTTGGACCTAAAGGCTGAGGTGGAGAGATAAAGAATTTGGCCTCTGTTGTTTTAAAACCAGAAAGCACTGGTTGCACCCTTTCCATGTTTAATAAGCCTTTTGGATCCTTCTAACTTTGCCTATTTCCCTCCCACATTGCAGCTTTAGAAATGACTTTTTTTTTCCACCAGTGTTGCAGCATGTTTTTAGTTAAATCTTTGTTTGAGGGATTCCTATCTTCTGTGAGCACAGATACCACGCTTTGAAAGGTTTTATGTTCAAGATAAAACTCCACAATGTTGTTTTTCAATTACAGCTGAAATGATTGAACTAATGTGTATAGATACATAATACTTAATATTTTTGTAGGAAAATAAGCTGACTTTCCATAAAAAGTATCCAAATTTTGGAGTGTTAAATCCACAATGTAGATTTAATTGCCAGTGACTTTTTTAGTAGGATTTAAAAAGACTCCTGTTACGGTGTATTTTGCTACCCTAATATATAATGTGTTCTTAATGGCTCTGTTACATGTAAAGAGATGTTCCTGACTAAATAGGGCTAAGCTTTGTTTTCTGTAGTTCAGGAGAATCCTTAGGCATGAATACACTGAATTCTTCACTTTTTAAGTTAACTTTTTAGTTTTCTTATAGGGTTGGAGTAATCCTTTTAATTTTATAGTGAGTTAACACTTTGTTTTAATTTTTTAAAGATGTTTCCTGCTAGCTTTCCTAGAAATAATTGGAGAATCCCCAGAAGGGCAGGTCTAAAGATTGATATGTGTGTTAGTTACCTTTGATTTGGAGTAACTTGACTAATATAGTTACTGGTTTCTTTCTCCTCAAACAGTACATTATAGTAGAGTATCATCCAGATAGGTTTAGCACCACTGCCTGCAGTCTCCTTTGATAAGGTATGAGAGTAGCTTTCCTTTGTTAAAAGAAAGTACTTACTTTGAAGGGTAGGTGAGTTTTTGTTTGCATGTCTTTTGACAGAACATTTAATCTCTTACTATTTAACACCTGTGCTCTCAGCATTTTGGCTGTATGCTCTTGGGTTCTGTCTCATGAATTGTCCTTTTCTCCTGAGACTTTTTTTAAAAGCTATAATCTTAGAATTGTTTTGAAGCTGAAAAAGTGTCAGAGATTTGTCTCTGAGGTATAATTTGGAATTGATACGATCCTAGATCATAATTTCTGACTACTTCTTTGCTAACAATGGATAGTTAAGTTTAGAATGAAAAATGATTGTTTTAGTTTTACATGATGAATGGTTGATTGAGCCAGAACTTGAATTCACATTTCCTCATTTATAGACTAGTATTTTAGAATTCACATATTTTGACCTCTCTTTGATTGGGCTCTGATTATCTCATTTTACTTGAAATTGCCACTTGGTTCAGAAAACTATGTGGCTTTTTTTTTTTTTTTTTTTTTTTTTTTTTTTTTTTAGCAGGTTAAGTTTTCAACTATGAAAAAGTTCATTCCAGGGGAATTGTTTATAAGTTGGATTCATTTGTAAGCCAACAAAGTGAGTCTTACACTATACAGCTGTGAAAGTTTGTTGCTGCGATGTTAGAAAGTTGGGGACTTACTGTATTTGGATTGCACGTGCTCATTAGCAAGTGCCCTACCACTCAGCTGAGCTAAACACCCAGCCTCGTGGGATTTTTCTTATTTAATCATTCTTGTCTTGATTCTTGGAGGCTTATGTTTCTTGCTCAGTGCTGCACATTCCCTGTGGTTCAGTCTGTTGGATCATCCCCCTCACAGAGGGGTCCATGGATTTCTGTAGTTCTTTAGTTACCAAGTTTTAGGTTGAGCATTTTATTTTAGCCTTTGTTGTTTTCAAGTCCTGTGATTAGTAGGCCACTAAACATATATATCTATCTGAAACTTTTTTTTTTATGGTGGGAAATTAAACTTGGGACCTTGTACTTGTGAGGCAAGTGCCAGAACCACTAAGCTAAATCCCCAACTAAAAGTTCGGTGGTTTTTTTCTTTCTTTCTCTTTTTTTTTTTCAAATGCAAGACATTTAAAACCCTGCTAGGGTGTCTAATTGTAAAAACAGAATCAATTTCTTCCTTTTCCTCATCTCTTAGAGCTAATCTGGTTCTCTTATGCCCAGTTTAATTTTTTCCCAACTAGATTCCAGACTTCTCTTGTCCTCCTGTGGGGTAAGAACTGTATTAGGGTGTTTTGTTCTTTTCCCAGCATAGGCTTTACTACAGAAGGGTGCGGGGTAGGGGGTTATAGTTTAAGAAATTTGTTTCCAATGTTTCTAACTATAAAGCCTAAATATGGTCTTACCTCAGTATCCTCTGTAGCCTTTTTATCTTTCCATTCTTTCTCTATTCCCATTGGTAGTTCACTAGTTAGGTATTCCTGCCTGAATGTTCTCAATTTGCTTTTTCCAGCATGCTTCTCAATTATGCTTCTGTATTCATATCTGCTACTCCATGGAAGAGCACCACGCCAATTTTCTCACTGCTTCCTAGACATGCCCCTTTGGCCCTTGGTTCTTAGTGGATTGTTTTATCTCCAGGCTGGGTGGTAATTTCTGGGTGAAAGCCTTTTACTCTATCCTTTCTTTCTCTGATGCCTCCAGACAAAGATTAATGTTCACTCACCTGTTTTACCACTTCTCATTACCAATGGTGTCATTTCAGGATATGAGGTTTTAAGTATGGACCAGAGATAATCCACATGAATAAAAAGCAAAGAACCTGAGAACAATGTAATATGATACTCTGGGATCCAAAGATTATCATTCTGTGTATCAATTCCTTTCTCATATGATAGTGCCCACTCTGGTGACTAAGGATAAATAATAAAGTCACAGACTTTTAAAACGTTAATCTAATAACACATAGTTATATGCTACTGTATATTGAAAGCTGAACAGTAACATTCAGAAACAACATAAAGCATATAAGTTTTTGGCAAAACAGACTTAGCAGAGAGAAGGATATACATTCTAGACAAAAGGAACAGTATTTACAAAGACATCCAGGTATAAAATAGAAGGCTGTTTTTAAGTCAGCTTAAGTATAGTATTAGTTGGATTTTAAATGCAAGGAGTACTATGCTAAGACCTAGCAATTGTATCCGTGTTCTAACATGAAAGAGAAATTAGTATGTGTGACTATAAAAAGGTATGCACAAGAATATTCTCAGCGCTTTTATTCAAAACATTCAGAATCTGAAAGAAGAAAATTCCCATGTGTCAAGGATCCCCCAAGATCACACCTAAGTTAGATGAATCACCAGGAGAATTCATAAGGCAACATGTAAATTGTACTCGTAAGATTTATTAAAGCTAAAAGACAAGAAAAAAAAACATGAAAGGGACAAGGTGCATAGGACAGTGTTTAGGGGAAACCGAGTTTAAGCTTCTGAGGGTCCTTTGATAGGGGAGCCATAATGGACACTGTTTAATTCCCCCATGACTGATTATATATGTCAAATGTTGCCAGCCAAGGAAGCTTGCTAGAAACTTGGTGCTCAGGGTGTTTTGTTTTGTTTTCACCTGGTCAGTTAGGCAACAACTTCCTTTCATGTACCAAACAAAATTCCAGACTGCAGAAGGAAAGCAGGTATTTGTCGTGAACCGTAGAGTTCATCCTATTTAGATAAAATAAATCACTCTTATCAGTAGTCAGAATGATGGGTGCTCAAAAGCTGAGTTCCAAGATGCCAGCAAGAAGGCAGTAGTCAACCTTGCTATTTTAATTCCTTTTTGCTTACCTATACGCAATGATATGGACCAGTTGTGCCAAAACTCTTTATCTGTAGCATGCTACACAGTAATAATAACCTATGAGACTGCCTTGTGACATATAAATACATAAAGTGAGGAGAGGGAATCAGACCTAAGAGTACATGTAATATGGTTCTTTTGTAAGAAATTTAAAAATAAACCGAACTAGTCAGTGACCACAGAAGTCTGAAAGTACACCCTGTGTGTGAGGGCATAAAGAGGGAAAGGGAACTGGGGAACCTTTGGAGTGTGGAAGAGTTCTGTATCTTAATGTATGCGATACAAATATGTGGAATATATCAAGTGACTAGTCTCTTTCATTGTGCATGTCTATCTTGTAGTTAAAAGTTGTAAGTATCTTAACTTACTAAGCAGAAGCCATACCCTGAAGGTAACTTTTAATTTGTTAAGGATGAGAAGCTTCACCTTTACAGCTGTTCTGTTTGGGTCCCTGAAGAGTTCCCATGTTTGGGTCCCTGAAGAGTTCCCAGACCTTTTTATTAGGGTGTTGGTGGCAAGATCTCACTTTTGTAGTTCAGGCTGTCCATGAGCTCACTATGTAGCCTAGGCAAGCCTTGAACTCACAGCAGTGTTCGTTCCTGTGCCTCCTGAATGCTGGGATTACAGGTGTGAGCCCCCACAAGAAGTCAAAGCTGTTTTAGTAATTCTAAGATAACTGTTGCATTTTAAACTGTTGCCATTTTCATTGATAACACAAGAGCATGGGGATGAGTGAAACCCCTGGTGCCTCAGCAGGAATCAAGGCAGTGCCACTAAGCTATAGTAGCACTCATTTTATCCTTGCTGCATATTCCTCCTGAAAACAATTTCACTTCAAATGTCCTTGAGGAAACAATACAAAATAACTTTAATAAAACTTCATAACTGGAGTATATATAAATTTAATATTCTGTGTGACAAATGGGAGGTCATCATAAAGCACTTTTGCTGCGTACTCACAGGAGGTCATTGTCAAAGAAAAAATGTTTATGTGATTGAGTTTCAAGAAAACTAAGGTGCATTTTTGTGAAATACCTTTTCTTACTTGAAAGAACAACTGGCAAACTGAGCTTATTCAACTTTGGGTATTTGGCAGATATTTTTCTAAAAGTGAATAAAATAAGGTCGTTGCTTCAAAAATTGACTGGAAGTATTTTTTCCAGAGATAAAATTTGAGCATTGAAGAAGAAAATTACAGTTTTGGAAAATATTTGTCTTTTACCATGTATTCTTGATACCTTTTCCGGTATACTTACAAAGATGAGTGTAGTGATGACATCTGGGTGTCAGAATTTACAAATATGTGCATAACTCAGTGAACCACTATTTGTCAAATGACTATTGCATATATTATAAATTCAGAGATCCACCTAAAATGCAAGGCTTACCAATACTTTTTAATATAATAGCATATGAAGAGTACATCCATATAATTTCAGGTTCCGTGTTGGAACTAACCTTTAAGAAGTTGAACCAGGTGAAGTGGGCCAGGCCTATAATACCTACACTCTGGGAGGCTAAGGCAAGAGGATCACAAGTTCCAGTTTGAACAATTTAGCAACTTAATGAGACCTGCTCAAAAATAAAAAGGGTTGAGGATGTAGTTCAGTGCAAAGACCATGGGTTCAATCCACTTACCCCCCTTTAAAAACTTTCCACTTGAGATTTGGTATAGTATCAAAGAGGAAAAGTGTCAGTTATCTGAAAAATATTAAATATTAAAATATGCCTCCTTTTCTACATGTGTATCAAACTGAATTTTCTTTCTATACCTAAACCAAAACAATACATGGCAACAAATTATAGACTCAAATAAAAAAATCAAACCATCTCTTATTAAGCCAGATACTAAAGAGATTTACAAAACTCCCAAAGATTTAACTTTTCACTAATGTATTTTGTTTTGGAAAATTGTATTAATATGTAATTGATTTGTATTCTTAAAATAATAAATACAGTTTTTAGTTTTAACTTTCAGTGAGTAAATTTTGATATGTTCCACCTGCACAAAAGATAGGCCCTCAGTAATTTTAAAAGTCTAGAATCCTGAAATGAAAATGTTTAAAGACTACTGCTATGTTGAGTAGAAGATCAGACTTGTACTTCTTAGAGATTCTATAGGGACATCCAGGCAGACAGAATAAAATATCTTGAAAGGCCCAAGAAATGTCTATTAGATTTAAATAGGGCACATTGAACTTCGTAGAAGTTTCAGAGTAGCATTTGTGGGAAAGAAAAGAGACATGTGGCAACTGACTTCGGGGATTAAAGAGATCAACAGGGTCTGGCAGGGATGGAGTTACTCTGTACAGAAACCAGAGGATAAACAGGCTATTGGAGGTCAATATGGGGTTAAAGTAAGATCTAAACTTGGGAGAGAGATGATCCTGTTTATAGACAGAGCTCTGTTAAAGGTGTGGCAAGAAGTTCAGAATGTTCTGAGGCTGTGAGTAAAGATACTTGCAAACCGTCTTTGCATAGAAAAACTCCTTTGCTAATCTGAGGAAAAATTACAGTAACAGAAGCTGTGTCAAATTAGAATGGGCAAAAATAGGGCTTTTCTGACCAGTTGTCCAGAGCCTTCAGTGACTTTTATTCTTCATGAGAATTTACGTGATTGTAATTTTTGCATTAAAAATGAAAAGACATGCTCAGAGAAATTAAAAGTCTTGGTTAAAGTCACCTAGTTAATGAAGCACTAGGGCTCAAGTCAGGATCTCCCACTTCAAACTCCCCTTTCTTTCTATATCAGTACAGCTTGAGCAACACTGTTTAGAGAGAAGATAAAGGTCAGGATGCACCTCAGTGGCAGCCTTGGTGCCTTTTAAAAAATTCTTTCTGTTGAATTTCTCTAGTTCAAACTTAAAATTCCAAATCCTGAAATGACTTTGAGAGACTGAGACTTTTGATAGAAGACAGAATTAATGAGTGTTTATCTTGATTTTTAATAAAATCTTAATAAAGGAATTGCTATTATTTATGGACATAAAAATTGGGGAAAAATACCTATGACAGGAGTGTAATGGGGCTCTAGCTTTGTATGGTGTTGATATTGAGTGCTAGAAGTACAGCAGATGCTACACTGGTACTGTAAGGTACAGGCTATGGAGCACCTTGTAGTTGATCAAATCGGAGTGCTATTAGTGCCTATAGCTACCAGTGTGATAGATTAAATGTTGCAGTAGCTACAGTTGTAATGACCATGTAGTGTTTATATTCTTTTTTTTTTTTTTTTTTCTTGAGACAGGGTCTCGCTTTTGTAGTTCAGGCTGTCCCTGAGCTCAGCCTCCAACTCACATCACAGCAATCCTCCTGCCTCTGCCTCCCGAGTGCTGGGATGACAGGCGTGAGCCACCACACCTGGCACTGTGGTATGTGGTACTGATTGCTGCTGGTCATGAGTCTCCACGCCCAGTATGGTATGTGGTTACTGGGGATCGAACCCGGGCCCTTGCTCTTGGAAGACAGGCGCCAGAACCACTGAGCTAAATCCCTGGCCCTGTACTGTTTATATTCTTAAGCAGTTTTAGTATTAAATATTCCCTTAATGGATTAGTAAATATGTTCTGGAAATTTTATTATTTCTTTTTCCATACTGAGTTGATAGACCTCAAGCAATAGTGGACAGTGAATGGACCTTCTAAAAACTAAAGAATAACTAGAAACTGGGTGTAATGGTGCATGCCTGCCTGTAATTCTAGCAACCTGTGACACTAAGGCAGGAAGATTACAAGTTTGAGTTCAACCTGGACAGCTTAGTGAGAGCCTGTCTCAAAAAATAAAAACTTACTGCGGACATACTTCACTGTAAAAGTCCTGGGTTCAGTTCCTAGTATGTAGACTCGTGTGTGTGTGTGTGTGTGTGTGTGTGTGTGTGTGTGCATGTTACATACATACATACACATGGGGTGGGGAGGGTGACCAGAAGAAGGTGGTGTTCCTTAATTGAGTGGGAGATTCAGAACCTCTAGAGATGTTAAGTAAGGTAGACTTGGTTGGGTTTTGGCAACTGTGAAGTACATAATTTAGGAGTATAGTGTCTTTGAGAGGACAAAGTTGCTGGCAGAGTTTTGGGGATTTAGAGAATGAACAGGAGGTTAGGTAAACAATGCTATATAATATGATTCTTCAAGACTGCTCATTGAAAGTCTGCTTTTGCATAATTTTTTTAGCAGCTCTGTGTGTGCGTGTGCGTGTGTGTAAGAGAGAGAGTGTGACTGGAAACAATCTAAGGCCTTGCTGATACTAGCTCTACCTCTTAGCGCCATTTTAAGTCCGTTTTAAATTATATTTTAAGACAAGATTTTCACTAAATTGCCCAGGCTAGCCTCAAGCTTGGAATTTTTCTTCCTCAGCCACTCAGGTTGCTGAGATTACAGACATGAGCCACTGTACCATGGGAGTTGTAATTGTCAAACCTTTCTGAGGAACTTGAGTTGTCTTTCTTCTCTCAGGATTTTGTGTTTTCCTTGATCTCCACTTACATAACTGGATTTCTTTGTTCCATTTAACAAATTCTCCTGAGACAGGTATTTTAAATTAATTTCTATAATCTCAACATCTATTTCAGCAGTTTTTCAGTATTCATGAAGTAATACTAGATTAAACTATGTGAATTTACCATTTTCTTGGTTCAAAAAGGTAAAAAAAAAAAAAAAAAGGTAAAATATTTGCAACTTCAATTTTAAAAATTTTTACTTTTTACATCGTTGCATTGGAGACTTGAGGTGGAGGACCAAGGAGAAAATTAAATACATATACAGGAGCATTTTTTGTTTTTTTTTTTGTTTTGTTTTTTTTGTTTTTTTTTTAAGGTTTTTTGAGACAGGGTCTCGCTTTGTGGTTCAGGCTGGCCCTGAGCTCAGCCTCAAACTCACATCACAGCAATCCTCCTGCCTCTGCCTCCCGAGTGCTGGGATTACAGGCATGAGCCACCACGCCCGGCGAGCATTTTTTGTTTTTGAGACAGGGACTCACTTTGTAGTTCAGGCTGACCTCGAACTCACTAGGAAGCCCAGGCCAGTCTCGAACTCAGAGCAATCCTCTTGTGTCTGCCTCCTGAATGCTGGGATTACAGGCATGAGTCACCATGCCTGGCATTGTTGTATGTGATTAGCAGGGATCAAATTCGGGACCTTGTACTTGCCAGGGAGGCACCAGAACCACTAAGCTAAATCCCTAGCCCTACAGGAACATTAACTATAGTCATTAAAATGCAGCCAGAACTTGACATGGAGTGGCCTGGAAAACATGGAAATTTGACTAGATAGTATACATTCTTCCAAAAGAAAACATATTAATTTCTTATAGGAAGCTAGCATTTCCTAATTTATTACTCAAATGATATTTATCTATGATTATTCATATAAAGGATGTTGAAAATTACAGAAAAGAGCATGCTCAAATTGCTAAGTATAAGCATCTAGAGGTTTGGTTTACTTGTGTTATCATTTAGTATAAAACTAAAGGGCAGGGGCCGGGGAGTTAGCTCAGTGGTTCCGGCGCCTGTCTCGCAAGCGCAAGGACCCGGGTTCGATTCCCCCGGTAACCACATAACAATACTGGGTGTGGAGACCCACACCCAGCAGCAACCAGTACCACATACCACAGTGCCGGGCGTGGTGGCTCACGCCTGTAATCCCAGCACTAGGGAGGCAGAGGCAGGAGGCTTGCTGTGATGTGAGTTTGAGGCTGAGCTCAGGGCCAGCCTGAACCACAAAGCGAGACCCTGTCTCCAAAAAAACTAAAGGGCGGATTGCCACAGTACATCTCAATAGAACCACTTGTTAAGGATCTAAATAAATTTC
This sequence comes from Petromus typicus, assembly GCA_004026965.1. Classification (NCBI taxonomy): domain Eukaryota; kingdom Metazoa; phylum Chordata; class Mammalia; order Rodentia; family Petromuridae; genus Petromus; species Petromus typicus. The sequence continues at coordinate 688 of PVIR01014292.1, read as the reverse complement.
TGTTGCTCTGATTTAATTGAAAAAAGTCTACATGCTCAAGACCAATGCTTTTAGCTAAAAAATAATAATCTTGGAAAACAGTGAACACTTTACAGAAGGCTCAACTGATTTCAGTCCATGGACTCTAATTTTAAACTACAACTGGAGGAATGAACTGTTTGCCTTTCAGTCTTCCACAGATCTCTCAAAATTTTAAAAAATAATTTTAGGGCTGGGATTTAGCTCAGTCATTCAGATGCCTGTCTTGCAAACACAAGGGCCGGGGTTCGATCCCCCATAACCACATACAACAATGCCGGGCATGGTGACTCATGCCCAGCAGCAATCAGTACCACATACCACAGTGCCAGGCGTGGTGGCTCCCGTCTGTAATCCCAGTACTCAGGAGGCAGAGGCAGGAGGACTGCTCTGAGTTCCAGGCTTGCCTGGGCTACAAAATGAGCTCAGGTCCAGCCTCAACTACAAAGTGAAGACGCTGTCTTAAAAAAAAAATTTAAAGGTCTTGGAATGTAGCTCAGTACAAAGGCTCTGTGTTCAACCTTCAGTAGTGTCAATAGGGAAAAAAAAACACATAGTGATAAATGATGCTTGGATTTCTTTCTTACCACCTGGTAAATAGTGATGTGATGCTGTTATTTGCTAAGATAGAGACCACCAATAGTTTTTATGTAGGATTCAATTCATAATT
>PVIR01014291.1:0-40555 GCA_004026965.1 Petromus typicus | reverse complement strand
AGGCTCGCCCGGGCTCCATAGCGAGTTCGAGGTCGGCCCGAACTACAAAGCGAGACCCTGTACTTACATAATCGAGATGCTGCCCACCCGCAGGTACCGCTACTACCAGAACGTGTGCACGCACAGCTACTCCTTCGTGTGGTGGGACTGGGCGCGCTGGGAGCGGGAGATCGACTGGATGGCGCTGAATGGCATCAACCTGGCACTGGCCTGGAGCGGCCAGGAGGCCATCTGGCAGCGGGTGCGTGTCCACTGCCCTGCTTGCCCGCCACACCGGCCTCCCTGGACCTGGGGAGCCCTAGCAGCCCAAGCCCGACATGAATGAGTGAGAATCAGCATTCGTGGATCGTGAGCCAGCGGGAGGTGGTGGAGACCACACCTCCTGGTGACGTCTGCCTCCCCAGGTGTACCTGACCCTGGGCCTGACCCAGGCAGAGATCGACCAGCACTTCACCGGCCCTGCCTTCCTGGCCTGGGCACGCATGGGCAACCTGCACAGCTGGGGTGGCCCCCTACCCCCAGCCTGGCACCTCAAGCAGCTCTACCTGCAGGTAGTGGACAGGGAGGATGGACAGGGTCTGTACCATGTGTCCGTGGGCCTGGTCATTGCTCACCTGCCCTCCTCCTCCCAGCACCGGATCCTGGACCGGATGCGCGCGCTGGGCATGACACCTGTGTTACCTGCCTTCGCTGGGCACGTCCCCAGGGCCATCACCAGGTGAGGCTGCCAAGATCCTGACGTGTAGGGGCCGTGATGTAAAGGAGATCCTGGCTGCGCACGTGGGCTGGACTGAGTCCTTGCCTAGCTACTTCAGTGTGCGTGGCGTGGTGAGGCCCAGGGTGTGGGCCTGGCTGCCCTCTGCCACACACCTCTTCTCTCCCTCGGCAGCCCCTTCTGTCACTGGCCTCGCCCTTACCCCTTCAGCAGGTGGCAGGACCCTCAGTCAGTCTGAATGCCTTTCCAGCTACCTCAGGTTGGCAGCCCCAGCTTGGACACGGGAGGAGAGCGGTTCCTTCAGCCAGTGGGGGCAGAGCTGGGAGAAGCTTTCTAGACAAGTGACCGTCAGAGGACAGCGGAAGACCCGGGAGGACAAGCAAGGCGGGCCTGGCACGTGCCAAGACCCTGGGCAGGAGGCTATGGCAGCCAGGGCCTGTAGATGAGCTGGAGGCTGTTGGGAGGTCACAGGCCTTGATATAACCTGAGCTGGGCTCCCTGCTAGGGTGTTCCCACAGGTCAGTGTCACCCAGCTGGGCAGCTGGGGTCACTTCAACTGCTCCTACTCCTGCTCCTTCCTGCTGGCCCCGGGAGACCCCACCTTTCTCCTCATCGGGAGCCGCTTCCTGCACGAGCTGAGCAGGGAGTTCGGCACAGACCACATCTACGGGGCTGACACTTTCAACGAGATGCAGCCGCCCTCCTCTGACCCTGCCTACCTGGCCGCAGCCACTGCCGCCGTGTACAGGGCCATGACTGCAGGTGTGCTGGGGCGGGTGGTGTGGCTCCTGCAGGGCTCTCTGGAGTTGTCCCCACAGGGGTTGGCGCAGGCTGGGGCCAGGCTTGGCCGGAACCACATTCCTCCATTGCAGCCCACAGTCAGCTGGGTCCACGGGATCACGCCGTGTCTCGCTGCTGCATGAAGTGGGGGGACACAGGCAGAGCAGAGGTCACAGCATCTGGGACGGCGTCCTCGGCAGCACCACATAGCCTGTAGCAGAAGCACAGTTGTGCTCGCGCCACCCACCTCTCATCATGCTGCCAGGGTGCAGTCACAGGACGCCACCTCAAGGCCCTTGCCTCTGACCACCATGGTCTTAGTAAATTGCCCAGCCTCAGCTATAACTTGTGGTCCTCTTACCTCAGCGTCCTGGGATTGCAGCTGTTAACCTCCCCTCTGGGTGGGGCACATGGCCATGAGGCTGTCTGGGACTCAAGCTGGGCGATGCCAGGGTGGGGCTGGCACTGTGCTGTTGACCACTTCCTGCTTGTGCCTGGGGCCCTCACGCCTCTTTCTTCCCCCGCAGTGGACCCAGATGCTGTGTGGCTGCTCCAGGGCTGGCTCTTCCAGCACCAGCCCGAGTTCTGGGGCCCGGCGCAGGTGGGGGCCGTGCTGGGGGCTGTGCCTCAGGGCCGCCTGCTGGTTCTGGACCTGTTTGCGGAGAACCAGCCCGTCTACACCCGCACAGCCTCTTTCCAGGGCCAGCCCTTCATCTGGTGCATGCTGCACAACTTTGGTGGCAACCACGGCCTCTTTGGAGCCCTGGAGACTGTGAACCAGGGCCCTGCAGCTGCCCGCCTCTTCCCCAACTCCACCATGGTGGGCACAGGCATTGTGCCAGAAGGCACGGGCCAGAACGAGGTGGTCTACGCACTCATGTCGGAGCTGGGCTGGCGGAGAGACCCGGTGCCCGACCTGCTGGCCTGGGTGGCCGACTTTGCAGAGCACCGGTATGGAGCAGCCCAGCCGGATGCAGCAGCAGCCTGGAGACTCCTGCTCCGCAGCGTCTACAACTGCTCTGGCCAGGCCTGCCAGGGCCACAACCGCAGCCCGCTGGTCCGGCGGCCATCCCTGCACATGGACACCACTGTCTGGTACAACCGATCAGACCTGTTTGAGGCCTGGCGGCTGCTGCTCAAAGCCACACCCAACTTGACTGCCAGCCCAGCCTTCCGCTATGACCTAGTGGACATCACCCGGCAGGCGCTGCAAGAGCTGGTCAGCCTGTACTATGAGGAAGCGCTAGCAGCTTACATGCGCCAGGAGCCTGAGGGGCTGCTGCGGGCTGGAGGCATCCTGGCCTACAAGCTCCTGCCTGCGCTGGACGAGGTGCTGGCCAGCGACCGCCACTTCCTGCTGGGCAGCTGGCTGGAGCAGGCCCAGGCAGCGGCCGTGAGTACAGCCGAGGCCGACTTGTATGAGCTGAACAGCCGCTACCAGCTGACCTTGTGGGGGCCGGAAGGCAACATCCTGGACTACGCCAACAAGCAGCTGGCGGGGCTGGTGGCCGATTACTACATGCCCCGCTGGCGGCTCTTTGTGGAGACGCTGGCCAGCAGCCTGGCCAGGGGTGTCCCCTTCCAGCAGCACCAGTTCAACAGCGATGTCTTCCAGCTGGAACAGGCGTTTGTGCTGAGCAGGAAGAGGTACCCGAGCCAGCCCCGAGGTGACACTGTAGACCTAGCCAAGGGCATCTACCTCAGGTTCGCCCCCCGGAGAGCGTCTGCCACCGGGTGATGGTGACACCACGTGGCCATGTGGCCCTGCACCCAAGTGGGGACAGGTTCTGGAGCCTGGGGCTGGAACAGCATTTCCAGGACCTGGGGCCTGGAAGAGGGACTCCTGTCTGGCTCAGGAGTACAGGGCGGCTTCCTCTGCCACCACCCTAAGTGCGGGATTAAAGTACTGTGTCTGTCTCCCTAATAAACTGCAGTTGGCCAGGTCTGTCAGAGGGAACTTAACACAGGCTCTGTGAGGTCCGGCTGCAGTGGGGCCTGGAGTGGGTGGGTTCTCCTTGTGCCTCAGTTTCCCCATTTTCAGACTAACTGTTGGCATTTGAACAGCATGCTCTTTCACAGCATAGTGGCAAACCACGGCTGTGCAGCTCATACAGGTCGGCCCCGGTTGTACTCACGGCCACTGCCCAGGCCTGCTCCAGTGTAGGAACCCACACTGCCCTACACCCGCCCCCACCCTCTGACGGCCCGGGACAATCGAGCAACAGTGGGGCTCCTTGACTTTGACGCAGAGGTGGGTACGCGGCCCTGAGCAGGGCCGGAGGAGCTCTGGCCTTGAGATTGCGGACAGACACAACAAGGGCGGCTACAGAGGGATATCAGGACCCGAGGCCAGCTGAGCGCCAGAGCCCTGGACTCTGCCATGGAGCGCACTGTGGTGCTCATCACCGGCTGCTCCTCTGGCATCGGCCTGCATCTGGCCGTCCGCCTGGCCTCGGACCCGTCCAGGAGCTTCAAAGGTATAGGTGGGGGCCGGAGGGCAGGGCCAGGGCCCAGGGGCCGCGTCCTCCACCCCGAGCCGCAGTGTGTGCCGCGATGCGGGATGCAGGCCCCCCGCGCTCTGATTGCTCCTCCACCGCAGTGTACGCCACCATGCGGGACCTGGCAGCGCAGGGGGCGCTGTGGGAGGCGGCCCGGGCCCGGCGCTGCCCGCCCGCCTCCCTGGAGACACTGGAGCTCGATGTGAGGGATGCAGACTCGGTGGCAGCTGCTCGGGCACGTGTGATCGAGGGCCGCGTGGACGTGCTAGGTGAGCCTCCCCGGAGCTCGTATGCAGAACCTTCCAGCCTGGGGACAGCAGGGGGCAGGCTAGGCGGGCCGGCGCCGAGCACGTGGTCGGCTCTCCCGCAGTGTGCAACGCAGGCCGCGGGCTGCTCGGGCCACTGGAGGCACACGGGCTGGGCGCCGTGCGCTCCGTGCTGGACGTGAACGTGGTTGGGACTGTGAGAATGGTGCAGGCTTTCCTGCCGGACATGAAGAGGCGGGGCTCCGGGCGTGTGCTGGTCACCGGAAGCGTGGGAGGCCTGATGGGTAAGCGGGAGGGGGCGGGCCCTGCGCGGGCCACGCCCAGGTAGCCAGGGGAGAAGTGGAGGGCGGGGACTGAGCAGACCGAGCTCAACCCTGAGGGAAACACAAAGAGAAGAGGGGAGGGGTGGGGCTTGTGGGGCGTGGTATGGGATGGCCACACCCAACCCGAGGGCAGGCTGCTGGTGACGACCCTAGGGGAGGGCCTTGATGGAACCACGCCCAGTTAGAAAGTGGGCAACAGGGAGGGGCGGGCGGCTGGGCGGGGCTTGGCTGTGGTGGGCGGGGCCTTCTCAGCAACCCGGGGTCGCCCACCAGGGCTGCCTTTCAACGCCGTGTACTGTGCCAGCAAGTTCGCACTCGAGGGTTTGTGTGAGAGCCTGGCGGTTCTGCTGCTGCCCTTTGGGGTCCAGTGAGTCCCCACCTCGGCTGGCCCTGGGGCGGGGAGGGGCCTCCTGCCCTGTCACCTTCCCAGTCCCTTTCCGTCGCGCCCTGTTGCCCCGCAGCGTGAGCCTCATCGAGTGCGGCCCGGTGCGCACCGCCTTCACCGAGAAGCTAGAGTGCGGCACCGGCGGGGCACTGGACCGCACTGACCCCCGCACGCGCCGCCTCTTCTCGCTCTACCAGCAACATTGCGAGCAGGTGGCACGCCAGGCGCAGGACCCGGAGGAGGTGGTGGAGGTGGGGCGGCTCGGCTCCGGGGGTGGGCGGGGACTGGGCGTGGCCGGCGCTGATCCCGCCCCGCCCGCCGCTAGGTCTTCCTGGCCGCCCTGCGCGCCCCGCAGCCCTCCCTGCGCTACTTCTCCACCGAGCGCTTTCTGCCCCTCGTACGCCTACGCCTCGACGACCCGAGCGGCCGCAGCTACGTAGATGCCATGCACTGCGCGGTGTTCGCTGCCAAACCCGAGGCTGGGCAGTCCGGTGACTGAGCCGGGCGCCGCCCCTTGCGAAAGCTGTCACCCCGCCTGGGCAGGCCGCTGCGCTCTGATGACTCTCCAGGGCTGCAGCTAGACCTGAGATAATAAAGCTGTGGTTGTCCTCAACACCAGTGTGTGACTGCGGGCCCTTCCCATGCCAGCCAGGGGGCCACGGGCACGCCTGCCGTCCGAGCCACTCGAGAAGCCGAGGCAGGAGCACGGCCAGTTAGAGCTCACGCTCGGCTCAGTCCTCAGGGAGACAGCCTCACAGTAAAACTTTCTGGAAGGGATGGGACTGGAGCTCAGTGCTGCAGCGCCCCGGGATTCAAATCCTAATACGGAACAGAAAGAGCGGGGCGCAGGGCACGGTGGCGCACGCCTGTAATCCCGGCACTCGGGGAGAAATGAGCAGGAGGATATCCACAAGTTCCAGGCCGGCCTACGCTACCTAGAGGGCTAAGGACTAGTTCAAACTAAAAACAAACAAATAAAATGAAGGGAGAGCACAGGCGACGCTGAAATATACGGTGATTGTTTAAATTAAAATATGTATTATACAGCAGGAGGACAGCACACAAACACCCGCAGAATCCTCTTCGTGCTGAGCACAAGCGTCCCGCCTTTCTGAAGCAGTTCTGCAGTGAGGAGGTGTGATAAAACACACTGAGTGCTGTTGCTGAGCGCAGTCCACAGAAAGACAGACTGAAAATACGAGAGTCCTGGCCCACCTTATCCACCAGCTCGGCCACCTGCACCTCCCTGCTCTTCCCCAAGGTCAAAATGAACACGAGAGAAATGTCTCGAATTCACTGAGGGCACGGAGGCAGCCAGGGCAGGACATACGCAGCCTGCCACCTCCCTGCCACGACGCCCTAATGGCCCTGCCACCGCTGCCACACCCAGGAAGGCCCGAGGCCCTCATGGCTGGGCTTCCGGAGCAGAGCCCTGGCCACCGGCTGTGTGTGCCTCTGTACCATTTCTGCAGATGGCCCCGGGCTTGTGTTTCCTCCGGCCCACTCGGCAGGGGTGCCTCCCGGTCCCGATGCTAGCTGGCCCTGCGGCCCCAGAGCTCAGGAGGCTGCGGCAGGATCACTGAGAGTCGGAGGCCAGGCTGGGCTGACAGGGAGGCCCAGTTCCTGATGAGAGGCTCCTCCTTCAGTCTTCCCCATTTCCCACATCGCTGCTGTATGAGGCAACCCCATGCTCCTGGCCATCGGTAGAGTTCCGCCTTCCAGCTCCCACACCCTGAGGGGTCACTGACCCCCATTTCCCTTTGGGGCCACAGCAGCCTCCACATTGACCTTCCTGATGCCACCCTGGCCACCAACAGTAATATTTACACAGTGCAGTCAGAATGGCACTGCAAGAAGTGAGAGTTTGGGGCCAGGGATTGAGCTCAACGGTGCTGCACAAGGTCCTGCACTTGATCCCTGGTACAAAAAAAGGAGAGAGAGACACGCACACAGATCGAGAGAGAGACAGAGAGAGAGAGAGACAGAGAGAGAGAGAGACAGAGAGAGAGAGAGAGAGACAGAGAGAGAGAGAGAGAGAGAGACAGAGAGACAACGCATGTGAGCCAGCCAGCCAGCCAGCAGCCAGGCGTGGTGGTGTACTCCTAAAATAACAGCACTTGGGAGACTGAGGTAGGAGGATCTCCATTACTTCAAAGCCAACCTGGTCTCCTTGTTTTATTTTTTTTAAAGCAAGGTCATGAATCCGATTCCCAGTACACCACACACACACACACACACACACACACACACTCAGGTGTGGTGGTACATGCCTGTTATCCCAGCACTTGGGAGGCTGAGGCAAGAAGATCTCTCTGGGTTTGAGACCAGCCTGGCTCCATAAGGAGTTAAAGGCAGCCTGAACTACACAATGAGACTTTGTTTCAAAAACCGAACAAAAAAGGTAAAAAAGTCTGATGGCATCTCTGCCTTACAGTCCTCCTGCAGGTCCCCACTTAGTATGATCCCAGGTTTCCCTAAGGTCCTAAGACCCCTGCCAGCTGGCCCTGCCTCCTCTCCACCCTCGCCCATGTCTCTGCCCCAGGGCCTTTGCACTGCTGGTCTATTCGTTCAGCTTTCCTCAGCCTGACTGCACCTCCTTCTTCAGGCCTTTCCTGTTGCCTCCCCTGAAAGTTCTTTACTCTGCTGAAATTTTTTTCATAGTTTTTTTCTTTTTTTGAGACAGAGTCCCACTTTGTTGTCCAGGCTGGCCTTAAACTCTCAGTGACCCCCCTGCCTCAGCCTGCCAAGGGACTACAGACATGTGCCACCGTGCACGGCCTTCCTCAGTCTATCACCAGGGAGGTATTAGACTCTAGGGGCAGGGACTCTGGGATCCGTCTCTGCTCTCATCCTGGGACACACATTTACTATGAAAACCAGACCATCCAGGGATTTGGAGCACTGCCCAGCAGCCTTTGATTTTTGCTTTTTCAAATAAGTTAAGTTTGGGTTTTTTTTTTTTTTCCTCTCTCTCTCTCATAGTGATCAAACCCAGAGCCTTTGCACTGTGCTACCTTACCCACCCCTTTACAATTTGTTATTTCGAGACAAGGTCTCACTAAAATACCAAGGTGCCCAGGCTAGGCTGGAACCTGGATCCTCCTAACTCGGCCTTCAATCTGCTCAAGCCTCTCTTTACTTTGCAATTTAGGATGTGAATGTCTCCTGGAAGAAACCTGACCATATGCGTCTTTCCTCTGGGTTCCCAGGGCGGATGCATGGCCTGAGAGCTCACGCACTGGAGGGCCTCCTTCATGATGTTAGACCAGACCCTCAGTGGCGCGTCTGTAATCCCAGACCCTCAGTGGCGCGTCTGTAATCCCAGACCCTCTGTGGCGCGTCTGTAATCCCAGACCCTCTGTGGCGCGTCTGTAATCCCAGACCCTCAGTGGCGCGTCTGTAATCCCAGACCCTCTGTGGCGCGTCTGTAATCCCAGACCCTCTGTGGTGTGTCTGTAATCCCAGTACGCGGATGGCTGAGGCAAGATTGTTAGTTCAAGGTGTTTGGACCACTGAGCAAGACTGCCTCAAAATTTAAAAGCAGGGGCTGGGGCTGGGGATTTAGCTCAGTGGTTCCAGGGCCTGGGTTTGTTCTCCATAACCACAGTCAATATGATCCTGTCTCAGAAAAACTAAAACAAAAACAAACAGAAAAACCCTAACATAAAGAAAACAAAAGCAAAAACAACAGGAACACGGAGCTGGAGATTTAGCTCAGTGGCGCCCCCTCCTGCCTTATAAACGCAAGGTCATAAATTCAACCCCTAGTACGGAAAAAATAAAAAACAGGAACAGTGGGGTTGGTGAAGCACACCTGGAATGTCAGCACTTGGGAGGCTGAGGCAGGGGGGTCGCCAGGAGTCGAGGCGAACCTGGACCGTGTAGGGAGTTCATGACCAGATGCTCTACAAAGCAAGTTCTGTTTCAAAAAAATTAAAGACAGGAAGCGCAGGTGGTGAATGACTGTGGCCCTACCTCCTCACGGAGTCCGTTGGAAAAAGAAAACCGGAGGCCGTGGTTGGGGGGGCAGCAGTGCAGATCAAGGCCTTGGGTTCAAGTCCAGCAACAAAAAAGTGTGAAAGAGGGCACTGTTTGCAGTTCTGGAAACCAAACTACTACGCATTATCAGGATCTTGAGGGCCAGCTGTTCCGTACCATCAGTTATCTGCAATCTCTTGCTTTAGTTTACTGTTCCAGAGAGTGAATTCAAGGCCTTGCAAATGCCAGGCAAACACTACCGCTGAGCTACGTCCCCGCCCCTTTTGCGTATTTGTTCACGAAAATTTTGGAACAGAGTCTCCCGACATCGCCCGACTCTGAACTCGCGCTCCTCATGTCTCAACCTCCAGAGCAGCTGGGATGATAAACGTGTGCCACCACGTCTGGCCTGACGTGTTTCCTGGGGGCGGCTTGGCTTTCTGCCACCCCGCGACCCCAGTTTTGGCCTCGCCATCGGTGACATGCCCCGCCCACACAGTCCTCAAGCCATGAGGACCCGGAGGGTGGGGCAGGAGCGCGTCCCGTCCCCCGCACTCTGAAAGCCTCCAGGTAGCCAGGCTGGACCCAGCGTCCCCGCTCGTGAAACGGACACGCCAGCGCCTGCCCGCCCTTCTCGGTTCGGTCGGGTAGGAGCTAGGACCTACGCAAGCTTCCTTCACTATCACCACGCCCCGGCGTCTGCCCCACCCTCAGAAAAAGTCTCGCGAGAGTTCTGTTGCGAACCGCGGTTGGACGGCCTGGCCCTTCTCGGTCTCCGTAGTGGCCCTACGGTAGTGTTTCCGGGTCGCCGCCCCGGGAGGGCTCAGCTTCGGCGGCGGCGTCCGCGGGGCTCCCAGCTGATAGTACGGTGAGTAGCAGACCTGAGTGAGCCAGCCCCCTCCCGCCCCTCCTCAGAGGGCTTAGTGGAGCCCGGCAAGAGCGCCCAGGACCCCCGGGCCCCAGCACTGTGACTCAGTGGCGTCCCCTCCTCCGGGCTCGGGGCCCTTCGTGCGCTGTCGCTCACTGTCTCTCTGTTCCCGGCTGTCCGCAGGCCCGGCACCATGGCTGTCTTCCGCTCGGGCCTGCTGGTGCTGACGGCGCCGCTGCCAGCGCTGGGCCCGCGGCTAGCGCCGCTACTGAGCTCGGCCGCGGGCCTGGTGAACCACACGCTGTACGTCCACCTGCAGCCCGGCCTGACCCTGACGGGCCCCGCGCAGCCGCAGCCCGGCCCGGTGCCCGCCACCTTCGAGGTGCTCGACGTCCTCTCGCTGCTATACGCGGGCGCCGACCGGCACCGCGGCCTGGACGTGCGCGTGCTGCTGAGCAACGTCCAGGCCAAGAGCGCCCTCCCGCCCGCGCCCGCAGGCTCGGTGCAGAACCTGGCGCATCCGCCGGAGGTGGTGCTCACCGACTTCCAGACCCGCGACGGCAGCCAGTACAACCCTGTGAAGCAGCAGCTGGAGCGTTACGCCACCAGCTGTTACAGCTGCTGCCCACAGCTGTCATCCGTGCTGCTGTGCCCCGATCGCGGGACCGGGGAGCTGCCCGCAGACCCCCTGGATGTCCCCTCGCCCTGTACCGTCAGGCCTGCGTCCCCCGTGGCCAGGTCCCCAAAGCAGCCGGTGCGCGGCTACAACCGCGGCGCCGTGGGCGGCACCTTCGACCGCCTGCACAACGCCCACAAGGTGCTGCTCAGCGTCGCCTGCGTCCTGGCCCAGGAGCAGCTTGTGGTGGGAGTGGCGGACAAGGACCTGTTGAAGAGTGAGTGAGAGGCCCCTGGTGTTCTTGCACCCCTCAAGGTGCCCCTGCTGCCTCCAGGGGGGCGGAGGAAGGCGGCGCCTCCCCCGTCCGCTGTTCGTGTCTGTCGTTGAGCACACATTGGTAGAGTAGACGCAGCTCTGTGCAGGTCAGAACCTGCCCCAGTGCGAGTGCACTTTGACCTCACCCGGGTCACCAGCTCTTGAGACTCTGGGTCGATGAACGCCTCAGTCGTAGGAGCCGGCCTTGCAGTGACTATGCTGCTTGCCCATTTCCTTCCCTTTTTTCGCACCCTAACTCCCCTCTCTTTCTTTTCTTCCCTTGGGTTGGGATCCCGGAGCAGCCTGTGTGTGGCTCCCGCGGAGGGTTGTGGGCGGCCGCCTTGGCCACCTGCACAGGGCCGGCGAGGTGCTGCTGAGTGTCGGGTGTGCTCTCTGCAGGGACACTTGTGTGCAGGACACCTGCTTCCCACAGCAGAAAAACCTCATCACGCTCCTGTGCTCCTCCCCAGGCAAGGTTCTCCCTGAGCTGCTCCAGCCGTACACGGCCCGTGTGGAACACCTGAGTGAGTTCCTGGTGGACGTCAAGCCCTCCTTGGCGTTTGATATCGTCCCCCTGGTGGACCCCTATGGGCCTGCGGGCTCTGATCCCTTGCTGGAGTTCCTGGTGGTCAGCGAGGAGACCTACCGTGGGGGGATGGCCGTCAACCGCTTCCGCCTGGAGCATGTAACCCCCGTGGGAGATGGGTGAGGGAGCGGGAGGGCACGGTGGCGGGAGGCGGCGAGCAGGACCAAATCCCAGCTCGCCCGGGGGTCAGCAGTCTGGGCGGACTGGGGGGTCTGCGTTAGTCCTCCCTCTGTCAACTGTCCCCTGTCCCACAGGGCTTGGAGGAGCTGGCCTTACACCAGATACAGCTGCTGAAGGACCAAAGTCACGAGGAAAACGAAGACGACAAAGTGAGCTCTTCCAGCTTCCGCCAGCGAATGTTGGGCACACTGCTCCGGCGCCCCAACGTAAGCCTCCCTCCCTCCTGCTCTGGTCTTGTCCTGCGAGGAATGCTGGGAAGGAGGAAGCTGCGGCTTGGGCCGCAGGTGTGTATGAGGGCACACTGTCCCCCTGCAGCAGAGGCCAGAGCTCCCGCCCTCCCTGTACGTCCTCGGCCTGACAGGCATCAGCGGTGCTGGGAAAAGCTCTCTTGCCCGGCAGCTGAAGAGCCTGGGGGCGCATGTCATCGACAGTGACCAGCTGGGCCATCGGGCGTATGCTCCTGGCGGCCCTGCCTACCAGCTGGTGGTGGAGGCCTTCGGGACAGGTAATGGCCAGGGAGGCCTGGAGGGGGTCTGAGGCCAGCAGGCAGCTTCCCCTTCTCTCAGGCGCTCTCTCGTTTCCCAGACATTCTCCACAAAGACGGCGTCATCAACAGGAAGGTCCTGGGCAGCCGGGTGTTCGGGAACAAGGTGCGTGTGCAGCATTCCTCAGACGCGGTCACCACCGGCTGCTCCCCCTTTTGGGCAGCCCCTGGAATTCGGGGATGTAACTTCTGCCCTCTGCAACCCCTCCCAGAAACAAATGAAGGTCCTCACGGACATCATGTGGCCAGAGATTGCCAAGCTGGCACGAGAGGAGATGGACTCGGCTGTGGCCCAGGGTGAGTCGTGGAGCTGCCCGCCTGCCTCTCCGGGGCTGGGTGGCGGAACTGCCTTTATGACCTGACCCTTCTGCAGGGAAGACGGTGTGTGTCATTGATGCGGCCGTGCTGCTGGAAGCTGGCTGGCAGGACATGGTGCACGAAGTGTGGACCGTGGTCATCCCCGAGACTGAGGTACGTGGGCCCCGCGCTGCCCGCGGGATGGCAGAGCTGTGCCCTCCCGACACGCACCCACCTGTGCCCAGGCTGTGCGCCGCATCGTGGAGAGGGACGGCCTGAGTGAAGCTGCTGCCCACAGCCGGCTGCAGAACCAGATGAGCGGGCAGCAGCTGGTGGACCAGAGCCACGTGGTGCTGAGTACCCTGTGGGAGCCGCACGTCACCCAGCAGCAGGTCGGTGCCTGAGAGGTGGCTGCAGGGCAGGGCGGCCCGGGCCCGTCCGCCTGACTCTGCTTCCTTCCTCCAACGTCTGCACCACCGAAGGTGAAACGAGCCTGGGACCTGCTGCAGAAGCGCCTGCCCGGGACTCTCCGCGGCCAGGACGGACCGCGGGGCCGCGGGGGCTCCACAGTGGCCCCTGGGAGCCGGAAGAGCCAGCGGTGTTGAGGCGTCCCAGGCCGGGCTGTGCCGGACACGGCCGTCTGGCGGGCGCGGGAGGCGGCCTCGGCGCTGCCGTCAGGCCAGCGTGAGGACGGGCAGTGGGGTGCAGGCCCGGGGCCCCTCGACGCTGGCGTGCCTGCCGTGCCCGCTGCCCACGCTGGCAGGTGAGGCAGGCTCGAGCTCGCTACGGAATTAAAGGTGTATGTGCACAGCTGCCGCCTGCCGTCTGCTTCTGCCCCAGCACCCGCGGCGCCGCCCGCCTGTCGGGCGTCCTGGCTGAGCCAGCCAAGTGGAAGTCGCCCTGGCCCCTCCGGCAGGGCTGGTGTGCCGGCCCGCAGCAGTGTGTGCACAGGCTCGGCGTCGCAGGCGCGGGGATGGCGGCCTGCGCCCCAGGCGAGGCTGGCGGAGCGGCCGGGTTAGCGCTCGGCCCCTGCAAGTGCGCATGCGCGCTGCCCCGCCACGCCCCCGGCCCGCGCCCGCGGATTAGCGGGCTCAGGCCACGTGGTGCCTCGCCTCTTCCCGGCCGCCGGGGTCCGCCCGGGCGACTTCCGGCCGGTCGATCCGCGATGACGGAGCCGGGCGCCTCTCCCGAGGACCCCTGGGTGAAGGCAAGCCCCGGGGCACGCGCGCGCGCGGGCGGGGCTGGCTCTCGGGCGCGGGCTTCCGGGCGACGCGGGGCTTTCTCCTTGTGCCCGAGAACCCGCTGCCGTCGGGGTTTCGGGGCTGCGGAGAAGACTGCCCGCGCGTCGCGCGCGCCCGGGTGGGGGCGGCGCGGTCGGAGCCGGCGGGGCCCCACGACCACCCGCCAGGGTCTCGGGGCGGCGGGCTGCGCGACCTGACGGCGCCCCCTCGCCCGCGCGCAGGTGGAGTGCGCCTACAGCGACACCGGCCTGGACCCTGGTGAGTGCCCGCCGGCCGCCCGCCGGTCCCGTGGCCACGCCCGAGCACAGTTCGCTGCCGACCGGGGCCCCGCCGAGCCGAGCCTGGAAACGCCCGGCTGCGCCGCCGGGAGCCGGGGCTGACGGGCGGTGACGGCCGGCCACTCCCTTTGCGCCCTTGCCCCTTGGCGAGCCCCGGGGTGTGACTGCAGGCCCGGAGCAGTGGACGTGGGTCGGGCGCGCTGGGGCCTAGCGTGCCGGGAGTGGGGCCACGCATCCCCTGCTCCCTGAGCGTCCGCCCCTCTTCCTCCCAGGCCTTTTTATAGAAAGCGCCCGCAAGGGGAGCGTGGTGTCCAGGGCCAATAGCATCGGTTCCACCAGCGCCTCTTCTGTCCCCAACACAGGTAGGCATCTCACAGCCACCCGGCCGTGGGTCACGGGCCGTCAGAGCGCGAGGCCAGACCCGGCTCGGCTGCCTGCCACCTCCCCGGTGCCAGGCCTTCTGCCCCTTCCACCTGGCGCCGGGCTTCTCGCTGTAGGGCCGGGGGAGCACTGTGGCGGGCCCTCCTGGGCCTCACGGTCACCTCACCGGCCCCTACCCCGTGGCAGACGATGAAGACAGCGATTACCAACAGGAGTCCTACAAGGAGTCCTACAAGGACCGGCGGCGGCGAGCGCACACCCAGGCTGAACAGAAACGCAGAGACGCCATCAAGGTGAAGGAGGGCCTGGCCACGTTGAGTCCCCCTGCCAGGACAGCAGTTGTCCCCAGCGGCCTCTCTGGGTGGCTGCTGTTCTCCCCGGGGTGCACGGCTCCTCCAGCCCCTCCTGAGGCTCCCACTGTCTCCACAGAGGGGATATGATGACCTTCAGACCATCGTCCCCACCTGTCAGCAGCAGGACTTCTCCATCGGCTCCCAGAAGCTCAGCAAAGCCATCGTCCTCCAGAAGAGTAGGCGGGGGCGGGGGTGGGAAGGAGCCGGCCGCCCTCCTGCCGGGCTTCCCGGCTGACGCCTCTGTGCCCCACCCAGCCATCGACTACATCCAGTTTTTGCACAAGGAGAAGAAAAAGCAGGAGGAGGAGGTGTCCACGCTGCGGAAGGACGTCACGGCCCTAAAGATCATGAAAGTGTAAGGGGCGACCCGGGAGAGGCTTCTGGGGTGCTGTGGTGCCTGCTCACCTGCAGAGGCCGCAGCAGATACAGTGCAGGTGGCACGTCCACCCCACACCAGCGCAGGTGCCTTCGAGATGTCACCTGTGCCCTCTGCTGTGGGTCTGATTACAGGAACTACGAACAGATCGTCAAGGCACACCGGGACAACCCGCATGAGGGCAAGGGCCAGGTCTCCGACCAGGTCAAGTTCAACGTGTTCCAGGGCATCATGGACTCCCTGTTCCAGTCCTTCAACACCTCCATCTCCGTGGCCAGCTTCCAGGAGCTGTCGGCCTGCGTCTTTAGCTGGATCGAGGAGCACTGCAAGCCCCAGGTGTGGCTCTCGGCGTGGCACAGGGGTCTGCTGCTCCCTCCCCACGAGGGGCCCCAAGGGCTTTGGACGGGTTGGAGAAATGTGTCGCCACTACTGTGGTCTGCTTTTGAGGTCGGCTGCTGAGATCGGTTCGTGTTATTTTTTGAACCCAAGGCTGTTGCACTAAGCTGCACTCAGCCCTTTTTTTTTCTTTTGAGATGGGCTCACTTGTAGTTCAGGCTGGCCTTGAGCTCAGCCTTGAACTCACAGCAATCCTGCCTCTACCTCCCGAGGGCTGGGATCTGTGTACAGGCGTGAACCACCACTCTCAAAACCGTGGTTATGTGGTTCTGATTGCTGGTGGACATGAATCTCCATGCCCAGCATCGTTGTATGTGGGGGCCGAACCCGGGCCCTTGCACTTACAAGGCAGATACTAGAACCACTGAGCTAAACCCTTGGCCCAGCCCTTGTTTTATTTTGAGATAGGGTTTTGCTAAACTGCCCCAACTGGGCTTGAACTTGTGACCCTTTTACCTCAGCCTCCCAGAGTGCTGGAATCACAGGTGTGCATCACTATGCTCAGCTTCCCAGCATTCTTTAGCTGTGTGTGTGTGTGTGTGTTGTTTTGTTTTTGTTTTAGGTTTTTTTGAGACAGGGTCTCACTTTGTAGTTCAGGCTGGCCCTGAGCTCAGCCTCCAACTCACATCACAGCAATCCTCCTGCCTCTGCCTCCCGAGTGCTGGGATGACAGGCGTGAGCCACCACGCCTGGCACTGTGGTACTGGTACTGGTTGCTGCTGGGCATGAGTCTCCACGCCCAGTATTGTGTGTGTTTACCGAGAATCAAATCTGGGCCCTTGCACTTGCAAGACAGGCCGGAACCACTGAGGTAAATCCTCGGCCACAGTTGTATTTTTTTGAGACAGTTTTCCTGTGTAGTTCAGGCTGGCCTTGAATTCACAGGATAGCCCAGACTGGCCTCAGCCTCTCCGGTGCAGGAAACAGGTATATACCTAGCCACTTTTAAGTTAAACATACTGCTGTTGAGAATTTTACAGGAAACACTCGTAGACTACTGCTTAAATTTTAGTACCAGCGGTTTATTCTGTTTGCTTTTTTTCTCACAAACTGTAAGCACCTCTAGGACCCTGTCAGGTAGGGGCTGTGCCGTAGGGTGCTTCGTGGTTGCCTGAGCCCGTCTCCCTCCATCCCCAGACCCTGCGGGACATCGTGCTGGGCGTCCTGCATCAGCTCAAGAACCAGCTTTACTGAGGCGCTACTGGATCCTGGAGAGCTGGGCCATCTGCCGCTTGGCCACAGTGGCACCCTGCGTGGGGAGCCTGTTTCGTGAACGCTTCTGATTAATTTATTTTTCGGACCGTTCAGCTGGGTCCTGTCCCCTCCCCATAGGCAGCCCTGCAGATTCATGAGCTCAGTCTGTAGCATGTGGCCCAGGTGTGGGCACTTGGTTGTGGCCTGGAGAGGCACCAGGTTGCATTACAGAGGGGCCGGCTGGCCTGGGCCCCCACTATGGCCCTGCTCCATCCAGGTGTGGCGCAGCCTACCTGCCTGTCCTGTCCTCCCGCCCACCGTGAAAACAGGGAGAACAATGCTGCACATTGGAAGTCATATATTTCTTAAAACACCAACAATGAATTTTGCTACAGTTACAACCGGGGAAAAATTAACGGGGCCTCCAAGTCACCCCACCTCCTCTCCAGCGAGCCAAGGCTCCACACCCCCAAGGCCTCCCGCAGCCTCTTGGCGGGTGCTGGGGTGCGGCACACGCACTCACTCCCTCAGGGCACTGCGGAGTCTGACTGCCCAGCGCAGCCAGGGCTGCTTAGACTCGGAGTCCCAATAAAGTGCCTCGGGCGGCCCCTGGCCTTGTGTTCCAAACCGGCGGTGGCGGTGGCGGTGGCGGTGGCGGTGGCGCGGGCAGCTGGCTGCAGCTCGCCGGCCTGCTCCCGCACGCTCCTAGGGATCTGGGGGCACCACGTTGTGGTCCTCGTCTGTCTCGATGCCGACTTCCTCCTGGAGACAGGGAGCGTGAAGGCTCTGCACCGGGGGTGGGGGACGGGGGACGCCGGCGGGGTCACTTACAAAGAACTGTTTCTTGCTCTTGGGGTAGCCTTCGAGGATCGCCATGGACAGTTCGGTGGCCTGATGGGGACAGAGCCACGCTTTACTTGGGAGCACAGGGACGCAGCCGCCCAGAGGTCCCTGCCACTCACCATCCTCTTGCGGGCCCTCCACTCCTTGCCGTAACGCTGCCGCTCTCGGTGCACCTGCGGGAGGAAGGCGCGCTCAGCCCCGCCCACGCCAGGGCCCCGCCCCACGGCTCGCACCTGCTCCCGCTCCGCCTCGCTCAGCCCCGCCCACGCCCAGGGCCCCGCCCCACGGCTCGCACCTGCTCCCGCTCCGCCTCGCTCAGCCCCGCCCACGCCCCACGGCTCGCACCTGCTCCCGCTCCGCCTCGCTCAGCCCCGCCCACGCCCAGGGCCCCGCCCCACGGCTCGCACCTGCTCCCGCTCCGCCGGAGTCACGTGCGCGGGCGCCGCCTGGATCCCCCGCAGCCTCTCGGCGTAACCCGCACACTCGGCCTTCAGCCGTGCGATCTCACGCTGCATCTCCGGGGTGGTCAGGGCGCTGGTCAGCTCCTTCAGCTCTGAAACAGCAGCGGGGTCACTGCCCGGTCGGCTGGGGCCGCGGGCCGGGTCAGCGCGGCCTGGGCATCAGGACAGGCAGAGGCTGAAGGGACCTGCCAGGCCAGCGGGGACAGGCAGAGACACGTGTCGCCCATTCTGCTGTCAGTTTTATGTTTCTAGAGTCTTCACAGTGAGCCCCGGCCCTGCCAGGCCCTTTTTATTCTGTTGGGGCAGGGTCTTGCTACATTAAATTGCCCAGGCTGGCCCAGCTTGCATTGGGAGCCCCTTGCAGTGCTGGGGTGACAGGTGTGGGCCACCACAGGGACACCCCAAGCCCTACCCAGTCCTGGGCAACGCCTGGCCCCAGAGGGATCTGCCTTGTGGCTCCAAGGGCACCACCTACCGGCCTCCATGTGACGGCAGCTCTGCTGCACACTCTGCACCTTCGCCGTGAGGGCCACAATCTTGGTGTCCAGGCTCTGGAGGTCAGCGTCACTCGCGGCATCAAACTGGTCCTGCCAAGGATGAGAGACGCTGAGGGCGGCACACAGCTGGGGCGCTAGGCGGAGGGCGGTTCAGAAGGCTTCTGAGGCCTGCTGTCCTTAGAGAGGAAAGTGGCACAGCCCTGTCATCGCGCGCAGCAGTTTGGGAGGGTGAAGCTGGAGGATCAAAGGTTTAAGCGTGGGGGGCCGGGGATTTAGCTCAGCGGTTGGGGCACCCGCCTTGCAAGTACGTGGGCCCCAGTCAATCCCCGCTACCAGGGTCTCCTCGAGAACGCAGGAGAGCCCGTCTCAAAGTAAAGCAAGACACAGGGCTGGGCGCACAGCTCAGCAGGGCACCACTTGCCCGGCGTGCGCCTGGCCCTGGGTGCCACCTCAGCACCACACGCATGCCTCAGAAACAGGCATGAAAGCAGGAACCCAGCACCGCCCTTCCAGGCCAGCCTGGACCCAGCCAGCGTCAAACCAGGTGCGAAGTCTAGAAAAAGCCGCACACACGACGGCTCCAGGCACAGGCTCTGCGCTCCGGGGTGCTCGAGGAGACCGGGCCTATTGGTAGGATGGGCTAGGAGCAGCGGGACTCCCCACTGATGGCGGAGAGCAGACTCAAGAAGGGAAAACTGCCCGAGGGCTAGCTCGGCGGGGCCATCCCTTCCTCACAAGTGCAGGGTCCCGAGTTCAACTCTTAGTACTTAAAAAAGGAAACACATTAAAAGCCGGACATGGTGGTGCCTGCCTGTCGTCCTGGTACTGGTGAAGCCGAAGCAGGAAGATCACTGGAGGCCAGCCTGAACCACAGTGCAAGACTCTGCCTCAAGAAAAGAAAAGAGGGCCAGGGACTTAGCTCAGTGGTTCAGGCATCTGCCTCGCAAGCGCACGGCCGGAGTTCAAACCCCAGTAACCACACACCACGATGCCAGGCGCGGTGGCTCGGGCCCGTCATCCCAACACACGGGAGGCAGAGGCAGGAGGACTGCTGAGTTCGAGGCTGGCCTGGGCTACAGAGTGAGCTCAGGGCCAGCCTGAACTACGAAGCGAGACCCTGCCTCAAACAACTAAAAAACCCGAAACCCTCGGCTGTGCACAGCGAGTAGACGAGCTAACACCTGACACTGCCAGGGAGGAGCGGGGCAGAGGCGCCGGCGGCGGTGGGGGCGGCGCTGCCGTGGCCGCCAGGCTGGTGACCGCCATCTGGGGTGTGCTGGGGGCTGAAGGGTTGGCGTCCTCGGCAGAGCTGGTGCCAAGCGGCGACACGGGCTGGGCGTTAGAGGCACCGGAGGCCCCTCGGCCGGCCGCCCGGCACCGCCTCTCACGTCCGGACGGCTCGGGCTGCCACTTCCCCTCCGCGTCGGGGCTCGGCGGGCGGCGGGCGGCGGCCCTCACCTGGTCGGCGAAGTAGACCTTCTGCTTGCCGTAGGTCTTCTCGCGGATCTTGCCCTGCTGAGCCAGCTGCTCCAGCGCCTTCACCACCGCCTGCCGGGAGGGTGAGGCGGTCAGCGGCTGCGGCGGCAAGGGCGCCGGGGGGCTGGGGGCCGCGGGGCGCAGAGCTCACCGCCTTGCCCAGCCCGTGTTCCCGCTGCAGGTTCCCGAACACGTCCTGCGCGCTGTAGGGCCTGTTCTGCTCCTGCAGGTACCGCAGGAGGATGCCGGGGGCTGCGGAGAGACGGGGCGCGGCGGAGGTCACTCGCCGACCTCCTCCCGGCCCCGCCTCTCCCCGTCCGCCCGCCGGTACCTCCCGCCGCAGCTTCCGCCCGGCCTTTGCTCATGGCCGTTTCCCGCCGCCAAACTGAGAACCGGATGTCTGGGAGCCCGGACCGAGGCTCCTTCCGGCGGGGTGGGGCGGGGCCAAGCGGCGATTGGTTAGAGCGGAAGCCTCGCCGCGGCGGTCGGCCGGAGGGCAGGCGGGCCTGGCGCGCGTTCGCCCTGCCGGCACGCCGGGCTGCGCTCAGCCTTCTAGCCCTGCGGCCTTGAGGCCCAGCCTGGTCGGCGCCGAGCACTCCCTCAGGGGGCCCGCCGGGCCGTTAGCTGCCGGACGACTGGAACCTGCGGCCGTGCCCGCGTCGCTGTTTAGCTCGTGCAGAGCGAGATCCGCGGAGTCGCGCGGGAGGGCAGGCTGCCACCTGCCGCCACCTGCCGCCCCCCGCCGCGCACGCAGGGGGCGCTCGGCACCGCCGGGGTTCGGGATCCGGCGGAGGTAGGGCCGGGAGGGGCCGCGTGGACCCGCCAAGCCGAGGCCCCCGCGGGGCTCAGCGGCACCTGGCAGGCAGGTGCTTTCCACGCCAGACCACAGTGGCAGACAAGAGACTGAAATAAGTATTTTTAGCTTGAGGTCAGCTGAAGGCCAAAGAGCAGCTGTCCTTGCGGCCCGAACGGCCCAGTGGAAGAGGTCGGTACTTCCCTCCCCTCCCCATCACTAACGATTTTCAGCGCATCTCTGTCGACCAGCCTGGCTCAGACTCGCGGCGGTTCTTGTGCCCCTCCGCGCGGCTGCTGGCATTATAGGCATGCACCCCGTGACCCGCCTGTACTTGGTGAGACTGGGTCTCGAGAAATCACTTAGTCTACCCTCAGCCTCCTCAATGCTGGGATTACACTGGCGCGTCGCCGTGCCCAAAGACCACGCTGGCTTTTCAGAGCCTCCGCTAAAACCTCACTGGCCGTGGAGACGTGCTTGTAGCTGCATGTTGAGGGGACAGTGTTAACAATTAGAAATGAGGCCGGCGGGGGACTTAGCTCAGTGATGCCACCCCTGCCTCGCAAGCTCCAAGTCCTGAGCTCGACCCCCAGCGCGGGGGCAGGGAGTAGGAATGGGAACGCTCCTACACGGGCGGCACCGTCCCGTGGGCAGCCTCGTGTGGCGAGCGTCACTGCCACAAGGAACCAGGCGCAGCCCCGGCACTCAAGCCAGTCAGGTCAGGTAAGCAAGGGGCACCTGTCAAGGACGGGCACCGGTCAGCACCACTCGAAGATGACTCGGCCGAGATTTATTCCGCAGCGCCCCGCCCCGCCCACCCGCCGCCCGGTCGCGGTGGAGGAGCTGGGAGGTCCCGGCCGGGCCGGGCACGAAGGCCTTCGCGGCTTTGCTGGCCTTCCTCTCCTGCCGCCTCCGGGGCCGGAGCCGCACTCACCAAACCCCAACCCCACCCCTTCCCACACCCTGCACATGAGCGCGCCGCGCAGTGCTGCCCAGTCTCCGGGGACTTAGCGGGGACCTCACGCGTGCCCGCACGGGCACGCGCCGCCCCCCACCTGCGGCCCAGGAACGCCCATCAGCCTCGCCCTGGCCAGGCGCGCAGGACGCAGTCCCTGAGGATCGGCAAGGGTTGGGACGAGAGGGAGAGGCGAGTGCGGCTCGAGCGTCGCAGGTGTGGGCAAGGTGGAGGGGTGGCACGAGCTCAGAACCGGTGACACTGGGGCTTCCGCCGCATGATTTAAGCGGGCCAGCGGGCACTCGCCTCCCGCGGGGCCTCCTGACCGACACAGTCCTGCCAGCGGGCCAGTCTCGCAGGAGGGGGCCATCTGTAAAGCGCCACCCCACTGTCTCCATGGAGCGCCTGGCTCTTCAGAGGGGCCCAGGGACACAGGGTGGGCGCCGTATTGCTTTGCTCACTGCTCTGTCCAAGGGTGGAATGGAGCCAGGGTCAGCAGCACCAGAGACACCACAGCTCAGAGGCCTCACCCTCCGAGGTGAGGTCAAAGACACCTGTCCTCATCGCACCTGAATTTCACACAGTACTTCCGGGGCACTGGGGGGGATTGGTCTGTCACAAGTAGTACTTCCGGGGCACTGGGGTCATCAGCCTTGAGCCCGGAAACCGAGTGAGGAGGAAAGGGGGCCTGCGCTCCAGAACCAAAGGGCAGGCTCGCTTTGGAAACATCCAACCTGGGCCTCACGAAGGGCAGGGTAACTCTCGCCTCTGCTGCCCGGCGTGGGAGCGCCCGGGGCGAGGGCGGGCGCCCAGGCTGGCTCCGAGAGCGCCCCAGACGCCCGGCTGCAGAGCAGACTGCGGCACTCCCACCCGACCGCTCCCCCCAGGACGTCCGCACGGAGCCCTCCGGGAGCGCACGTGCCGCTGGGCTGCCCGGCAGGCCAGGCCTGGGTGTCACCAGACCCCCGGCAGGAAGTGGCTCGGGGATGGGGCGAAAAACCCTAAATATTGTGACCCGGAAAGAAGTCTCTTCAGGGGCTCCGGGAGCTGGCAGGGTCCAGCTGATTCAGCTCCGACTGGTCCAGGAGCTCAAAGTCATCGCCCTCGGCATCGGTGTCCAAGTCGGAACTAGGGGCCCGCAGGAAGCCACGGGCTGCTCTCCGCGGTGGGGGGCCGGCAGGGCCCGGCTGGGGGCCCCCCGACAAAGCCATCTGGATCACACCCTGCGAGACCAGGCTGGCGAGGTTGCTGGTGAGGTTGGACCCTACGGGCAGGGCGCTGAGCAGGAGCTCGGGCAGCACGGCCTCTTCCCTGCTGGCTGGGGGCGCCTGGGGAGCCTGCGCTCCTGGCGGAGGCCGGTACACCAGGCTGGGCATCCCGATGCTGGTGTCATCCTCGTCGTCCAGGCCAGCAGGGTCCACGTTGATGGAAGGGAAGTCTGGAAGGTCCCTGGCAAAGGACTCCTCTGGGTCGCTGTGGCCGTCTAGGTCTGGGGGAACACGAGCGTCTAAGACAGGGGACAGGGCCCCCGAAGCCAACCAACATCCCCGTTTCTTCCCACTCCATCATAGGCGGCCGATTGCTACTCCTGCCCCTCACCAGTCCCCAGGTTACGGCTGAGTAGGGACCAAACTTCAGCGAGGCTGGCAGTGGTATCCTGCCTGTACCCACAGCGCCATCCTGAGGGCCGAGACAGCCACGCCCCTCACCTTCAGAGCCCTCTGTCAGGGGCGTCTGGCCCCGTGAGAGGTTGAAGGTGCCATTGTCTGTGCAGGAGACCTCGGCATCAGAGTGCTCGGAGTCAGTGATCGCCAGTTCCTTGGCCACAGTAGAATCGTCCAGCTGGAGACAAAGTCCACATGGGCAAGTGAGGAGCTGCACCACCAGCATCAGGAGCCCGCCCTGGAGGCTGCACAAAGCCAGCAGTGCACTGTGGGTCGGTGGAGTCTTCACTAACCCCCCAGTACTGTACTCATTACTGTCTGGGCACCAGAAGACGTCTGAGAAGCAGTCAGCTACTTTCTTTTTAGCGTGTAACTGAGCCTGAACCTGTTTCCTGCTGGGGAGCAGGTGGCACCGTGCCCACATGAAGGGCAGGAGCTCAGCATATCTTCCATGTGGGGCCATGTCACCGAGCCCAGTGTGAACTGGGCCGAGTGCCAGGGTGATGTCAGCTCTTCTCCATGTCACTGCTGTCAGGAAGGGACACACAGGGAAACCAGGGTCTCAGGGCCCACGTGGGCTGAGAGTGGCACTGCCTCCGTGGGAGCACTGACAGGAGGCAGGGAGCAGGAGACACTGGCCAGGCAGTGCCACTCAGCTACCTGAGGACAGAAGGCGGCGAGCTCCTCCTCACTGTCACTGTGGTTGTCCCCAGCGTGTTCGGGGTGCAGAGCTCTGCGGCGCACTGTGAGGAGACCAGGCGGCCATGATGACTCTGCCTGCTAACAGCCTCCCTCCCACTGCACCCAGAATGCAGGCGGGGCACTGAGTGGCTGCGGGGAGCCATCTCCCCAGCCCTCCCTCCACCCACGCCCCTGCTGCGAGTTGCTCCGTGCTCACACTGAGACTCGGTGGGCAACTCAGAGTCTACAGAGTGGGCAAATCAGGGTAACCAGGCTTCAAGGGCTGGCACCTCAGCTGTTGGGCCTCAGGAGGCCTAATGAACCCTCCACCTGAGAGGAACAGGACGGGGAGGCCAACCATGTGCTGCCACTGCTCCTGCACTGACGAAGCTCAGGCCACACACGTGGCCTCCAAGGCAACCGCTTTCAGGAGTGAAGAGGCCGGGGTAGCTGCTCAGGGACCTGCCCCGTATCTCAGCTGGGAGAGGAGGACATCACCTGTGTCTGAAGACTGCTTAGGGTCAAATAAAGCATCATCTACAGAGCAACTGGCCAGGGCTTGGACGCATGCAAGTGCTCTGTCACCCACCAGTGACACTAAGGGACAAAGTCTGCCCTCTCATCAGCTGTGGTGAGTGTCCCCTGGGTTCTAAAGTGGGAGCCTGCACCCCCCACCCCCACAGGACCCTGTCCGGGACACTCACACTGCCGCTCCCTCTGCCGGGACATCATGTAGCCGCGCACACTGAAGTCCAGCCGCTGCAGAGCTGGCTGCAGCCGCACGCAAGCTCGGTCCCACAGGCGGTGGTACATGGCGAGGGGCCACATCAGCACCATGACAACTAGAGCACGAGAGAGGTGTGGTACATGAAGATGGGCAGCACGGAGCACCCTACTTGTCCCCTGTACCATGTCCTCAGGGCCTGGGCCTTTGGCATAGCACGGTCCTGCCTGACTCTGCTCCCATCTGCTGCCAGGGCTGAGGGCTGTGTGGCCATTTGCACACGGGTGCCAGCAAGCCACGGGCCAGGCTATGATCATGGGTAACAGGACAGCTGGACTGCTCAGTTCTTCCTGCCCTGACAGGAAGTGACCAAACAGATACAAGTGCAGTCAGGAGGCAGGGGGCACTCCCAGGAAACAGAGCCTTACACATTCTGTTCTGAAAACTCCCTCTGTAAGTTGCAATGGCAGCTGTCGTTGGCCAGGGCATGGCCTAGTGTTACAGTGCCTGTCTATCACATGTGAGGCCAGGGATTGATCCCCAGTGCCTCCGAACATGTGAAAACAGACTGACGTTAGGTAGGGAAAGCCTATCGCACATGGGAACAGACAGGTCAGAAAAATACGAGAAAACCATCTTCTGGAGAACCAGGATGGCAGCGTGCTCCCCACACATGAGATTAGCTGTGGCTAGAAATCTAGATCTACAGCTGCACAAAGTAAACCCCAAACTTACGTATCAAGTAGGACAGCAGGAGCCCGGGGACGTAGCGGCCCAAGACGGCCAGGAAGGTGAGGGCCCCACAGCTCAGCAGGCAGAACTGGGAAGGTAAGAAGGGGCATTAATCCCAGCCATGGCAGGGCCGGCTGGGGTGGGCTCCACGGCCCTTTCGGGTCCTTCAGTCAAGCATGGACAGGCCAGGACGACAGGTGACCACTCCTGGATCCACAGTGTTCACAAGGGAAAGGAGGACAGGCCCTCCCACTTGTACTCCTTTTCTATGGCTGATCCCACACGGCTGTATACTTCATGCCAGGAAACTGGTATGAATAGGACTTAGCCAAAAATCCACTTGGAAAGCAAGTGTTGGTGGGGATTTTAAGAAAACAAAAACATAAAATACAACAACCCATAACAGTTTTTATGACATAGAATGCA
The DNA here is from genome assembly GCA_004026965.1 of Petromus typicus. Lineage (NCBI taxonomy): Eukaryota > Metazoa > Chordata > Mammalia > Rodentia > Petromuridae > Petromus > Petromus typicus. The sequence continues at coordinate 14,733 of PVIR01014291.1, read as the reverse complement.
CACAAGCGAGCTTTTTTTCTCATCCTGAGGCAAGAAAATGGCCAAGTGCATGGGGCTGGATGGAGCTTGACAGCCGAGCGCTTGCCTGGCACAAAGAAGGCCTCAGCTTCACCCCAGCACGACAGCGAAAACACAGAGACGGAAGGCAGGCCTGCTCTGGGTGACAGTACACCACACCGGGGCTGAGCAAGCGGCCCAGCTTCCCTGCTTCCAGACAAGGTGCCTCGCCTTTTTGAGTAAAGGTATGCAGTCAGGGCTGTTTCAGTTTAGCATGTTGAGCTGAGGGGCCAGAGATGAAAGGGAAAAGGGAAGACTCTTACCTTGCCTGGGTTTTGCTTTTTGAAAAGCAAAAGATTCCTTATGAAAATGGTCCCACTAACCCAGGCTTCAGCTACATGGTGGCAGAGCTCGGGCACGCTGAGCAGCCGAGGGTGCACAAAGCCCCAACTACAGGAGAGAGAAGGGGAGTCGTGAATGGCGGGCACCAGGGCCTCCCGTGCCGCTGTGCAGACAGTGAGGCTTCTGCGCTCAGACGGGGCTGGGACATGACCAGCCTGGCTACTTCGGAGGTGCAGCACGGCTCTCTGCTGACCAGGCTGAGGCTGGCATGAGGGCCTGGAAGCCGAGCATGTTCCCATAGCTCCCACCCACGAACAAGCGCATGCTCAACGTCTGGCTCCCACTCACACCGCTGTGAGCGCTGGGACTGCAGCCGAGGGTGACAAGGAATGGCCTCCTCTGCAAGGAGGATGACTGAAAGGGTGGGTCAAGTGCAGCCGCAGGGACGCAGGCACAGTGCACCCTTGACAGGGTGGGTGGACAGGGAAACGCAGGCGGCAGCAGGGCACGAGAGAAGAATCTTTGGCACTGGCTTCTGTGTGTTTTCTGGCCAGGAACTTTAAATAGCCAGAGGTCACAGAAAACACTGAGTGCCTGGGATACAAGCCAGGAGAAGGAAGTTAGCTGCCCCTGAGCTTTAGATGAGGGCAGACAACGCAGCTCAGCCCAGGATGTCAGGCTCTGGAGCACTTAGGACTTCTTATTCAGAAGTTTCTTGTGTAAGGGTCAGAAGACAGCAGCCATTTTCACACTCATACTGCAGCCTAAACTTGAGCATTTGTGAGAATGACTGTCTGCAAGAGACCAGCTCCTCAGCTCACGCTGTGCATCCAGAGCGTGGGGCTCACAACACAGAACTGGAATACTGCACGAGTCCGAGCACCACAAAGGGGTTACTTAGCTTTCCATACCTCTCAGTGTCTAGCGCATCAGGTCCCGGTGCTACAATATTAAAACAAACACCAGCATTAGTTGGCAGGGAAACCGAACACGAAATGTTAGGCTGTCGATCTGACAGCTCACATTTTGATGAGTTTGGGGAAAGGAAACAGTGACAGCCAATGAAGAGACAACATGTCACATGCCAGAGTTGGGGTTCTGGGGACAAGGAGTGGCTGCTGTGCTGGTCTGTGCTTGGGCCGGGCTGCCCCGCTCCCAGGGCACCTTGGCTGGAAGCCCTGCAGTACAAGACACACAGTCCACCGTCCTCAGGTGTGTCTGGGCTGCTCCGCACCGTGTGCAGGCCATGCCACAACCTGCTACCCACACTGCTGCTCTGAGTGACCCGCTCCCCACCATCTGCTCCTGATGCCACTGTAAACATGATGGGAAAGTGAACGCTGTGTCCCGACCCGGACTGCCGGCCGACACACACCAGGCCATTCCCACAGGACACTGCTGCCGTGTCCCACCAGCTCCTCCAACCCCATTCCTCTTTCCACACTGTCTGGGAGATGGGGCGGCTCAGCACAGCTCACTTCACAGCAGGAAGTCTCACTTTGCAGCCAAGCAGAGTTAACCACTGACTTTCAATTAGTTTTACCTCCTGGCACTCCCTAAAGGAGCCCTTTGTTTTCTTAAGAGCACATATGTGTGGTACAAGATTGTGATGTTCGTTTTTGGGAACTGGCACCTTCTCCCAAATGGAGGCAGCACCCCCCACCCCACAGACTTCACTCCACCAAAGGCTCTGTGCTGTGGCCCTACACCCAACTCAAGTGGCTGGCACACTGCGAGCCCCCTTCTCCCCTGCCCATTCCACTTCACACAAGGCTTGTGCTAGCCCAAAATATAGGAAAATGTCAGTCACAGAGGCCCTGGGACACTCTGTATCCTTTAGTAACTATCATTTATCTGTCTCTGAAAAAATAAACTGTATCTTAGGATACCTTCTATAGACATAAGCTTAGTCCAGTGCTTTCCAAGTAAGAAATTTAAACGAAAAGAAAAAATATTCTGAAATCTTAAGACTGTCTTGCTATGCGGTTCAGGTGGGGCCTGACCTCATTATGTAGCCCAGGGTGGCCTCGAACTCATCATATCAGGATCACAGACAAAAATAAAAAAAATTTTAAAGACAAGGTATCTACCAGCCCCAGCCTTCAACATCCCTGGGACCATCAGAGCATGCCACTGTGCCGAGGATTTAAAGGAAATCCTTGCGAGATAGACCGATGTTGTCTGAGCGAAAAGGGAGCACCGGTAAGATCTGGGAGCACGTGAGGAGCACTGACTTCTCCGGCTGTGGACGCAGGCCCTGAGCTCAGTGGCCGGGGAGGGCAAGTCCGGCTCTGAGGAGCTGCCTTTGTACAACTTAAACCAAAAGGGAAGCCCTTGTCCACATGCCCTGGAACCTCCCAAATGAGAAGGGACAGAAAAGGCCAGTTCAGTTTTTGAATGAGACCAAACTCACCTTTTATTTCAGGCCAGATCTTGCTCTTCCACTGATCAATGCAGACAATGATCATCAAGCCAAATGCAAGTAAAAACACGAGACGGAGGGAGGTCAGCGCAAAGAACCTGCAGAAAGCAGAGACGCTGAGGTCACAGCGGGGTTGGCCAATTCCAGAAAGGTACCCCGTTTCTAGTTCCTGGTTCTGCATCCTGATGGAGGAGTCGACAGCCCTCGGGCAGGCCATTTAAACTCTGCGGACCTCAGCAACTTTACCTACCAACAGGTATCGCTTAGTAAGGGCAGTGCGTGAAGTCACCAAATGACCTGGTCGCGCCCTTCCAGCCTGTGCTCAGGGCAGTGCAGAGCTCCCAGGGGTCGCTGTCACAGGGAAGGAAACTCCTCCACACTCAGATCCCAGGGCTGGCAGCAATGCACACACACTCGATGAAAGCACCGATTCAATTCGGTGTCCTGCTACAGGTGAAGCAAGAGGACCTGACTAAGGCCACACGGACAGCTGGCACAAAGGCTACTGCCGGGTCACTTCTTCAGAATCTGCACCACTCTCCTCAGCCTCTTCTAAAACCCTGAGAAAGCGCGCCCCTTGCTTTGAGGGGCCAGCATTATTCAGATACGGAATCCAGACAGGAGAAAACAGCACAGCAATATCCCTTAGAGCTGTCAACAAAACACAGGCAGTGCCAGGCATATCCCTTAGAGCTGTCAACAAAATATTGGCAGTGCCAGGCATCGTGTTTATACCCATGGTCCCAGCTACCAGAAAGGCAAGAAGGTCTCCCAAGCGCATGAGTTCAAGGGCAGCCTGGGCAGTACGGTGAGACTGTCTCTTACCCAAACAAACCAAACCGGATCCAAGAACATGTTCAGAATTATACATTGTGCTCAAGGGAGATGTATACAGAGATGGCAAGAGGCACGGAGCCCACAGGATAAACACCGGGCACCAGGCATGCACTTGCCTCATGCACACGAGGCCCTCGGCTCCATCCCCAGCACCTCCACAAAGACAAGAAAATCAAATCTAGGAAAGGCTGCTTCGTGCATTAGTGTAGGTATTATGCTTTTAGGGTCACTTTCTTCTTGAGATGCACACTAAAATAGAAATAAATTCATAAATAAAATGAAGAATGAGATTTGCTCCAAAATTATAGTTTGGCAAGAAAAAGGGTGTGAAATTAACAGCCAAGAGGTGTCCACTGCTGAAGCCGAAGACAGGCATGGGGAATTTTTTGTGTCACTGTGTGTTTAAATCCTTCACAGACCAATCCCAGCTCTTCCCGTCCTCCTATGACACCATAATGGACCAGCGCTGCCACACAGGAACATTAGTGCCTTCGGGGAAGTACAGATATTCAAAGTGAGCAGCAATTTGACCCAGCAATTTTTTTTTGAGACAGGGTCTTGCTTTGTAGTTCACGCTGGCCCTGAGCTCAAGTCTCCAACTCACATCACAGCAATCCTCCTGCCTCTGCCTCCCGAGTGCTGGGATTACAGGCCTGAGCCACTATGCCCGGCACTGTGGTATGTGGTACTGGTTGCTGCTGGGCGTGAGTCTCCACACCCAGTATTGTATGTGGTTACTGGGGATCGAACCCGGGTCCTTGAGCTTGCAAGACAGGCGCCAGAACCACTGAGCTAAATCCCCAACCCCTGATCCAGCAATTTTTAATCTACTACTATATAGGTTCCACTTTCTATGTCTTTTACATGTAGTTTCTCTGGTAACTCATATTATACTTCTTTGAAGCACTGATTTGCAGATTAGGGGGAAATAAACCAGCAGGCCTTCACCAAAGACAGCCTGAGAAACGCATTCACAGATGTAGAGGGAAGCCACAGGCCTCAGGACCCCACGGCTGGGCAGATGATGGAACTGTGAAAGTTCTGGTCCGACTGCCTGGAAAGCCGCCATTACCAAGGAAACCCTGAATAAATTTGTTTCCTCACTACAGAGTGACGTTGATACATGTCACAGGACAGTTTTTGGACAGTACTAGCAACTGAGACAGCACTGAGCTTGGCCAAAGAGCCGCGAAAGAAACACGCAGCACCAGGCACCTGCCCGGCAGGGGGTGAGGGTGACAAGGCCAGTTATGGGCGCGCTGGGTGGAAGGACTGGCACAACCACCCACATACTTGGACCACACACTACGACAAGAGGAGCTCGCACTGGGTTCAGCGTTTACTGGTGTTTATATGAGTGTGCATGCTGGCACACAGGACTTGTTAGTGAGACTTCAAACTGTCTAGACATTTTTGTGCTCTTCTTTGTACTTTGTGACAGGGCTCACCATTCGTTTCCAGCTGACTTCACACTGGTGGGGGGGTACCAGATTCCAGGCTGAGCAGTGTAACTTTTTCAATGACTACAACTGCATGTTAGCTGTGTAATTTTTTAAAACAAGGCATTAAATACTGTATGTAAAAAATAAGGGATGAGGCAGAGAATTTAGCTCAGTGGTTCCAGTGCCTGTCTTACAAGGTCCCAAGTTCAATCCCTGGTACCAAAAAAAAAAACCAAAAAGGACAAAGGGGAGTTAGAGCATCAGGAATCTGTCCTCAATGACACTCCCACCTGTGTTATCCACCCAGCACTAAAAGGGTACTGTCATTATACCTCATATTAAGGACTGAAAGCAGCTTAGCAGAAAGGAGGCTGAGAGCTGCCCCAGGCCACAAACCTTCTCTACAAAGCCTGCTTTGGCACAGCAAATAAGCACATTTATAAAGGCCACAGAGAAGGGCTTGGCATCCCAGCAGCAACAGCAGCCCCAACGGGGTGCAGCAGCCCTGGAGGTGGTCAAGTCGCATCTCCTCTCCCTGGTGAGCAGGGCCATGAACACCAACAGATACTGGTCAGGAAAGGGCCCCAAGCTGATTTTCTGAAGATGACGGCAAGGGAAACATTGCTGCTCCGAGTCCTGCACTGTCTGCAGCTGTTGGACCTGTACCTTCTGTTTGCATACACTATGGGTGTGGCCTTGTGTGTGTGTGTGTGTGTATACATGAACAAGTGTGCGTGAGTGTGCCTGTTCACATGTGACCAGGTAAGCGCCCAAAGACCCACAGCTAAGCTGGCTGTGAAAAGGACTGGTGAGCCAGCCTGCGCTACATACTGAGATCTTATCTCAAAAACAAAACAACAAATAAAACATATAATACAAAGATTGCTGGAAGACCTACAGTTGGTCCCTCCAAGTTATCAGACACTTAGCATTACTACCATTCCTCAGGGACCTGCCAGATATAGAACAGGGGAAAGTGAGTGCTTCCCTTTCTTCCCAGGCCTATGTACAAGGAAAGAGCAGGCCAGGACTGCCACGTCTGCGTTACAGTAAGGCCAGGGCACAAGAAACTTGGAGGGCAGCAGTAAACCACAACACTAGACTGGAGCGAAGCAGTGCAGAGGTGACAGGGAGAGCAGGGGGCATCGGGGAGTTTACGCAGGCCTCAGCGTCCCAAGCAGACCGATGCACAACGCCTCTCCAACGCCCCTCCTGCAAACCACAGCGCAAGCCTATTGGACTGCAGACCAGAGCCACTATACGCCTTTGGGTCACCATCTATTTTTTTAATGACACTTATTTATCTTTATTTCTAAAGACAAGCATGTTCATTAAAGTTTAAACACTGTAAGTAGAAGAAAGAAAAAAATGTAACTAGGACATTGTTATGTATGAAAGTCTCTTACCAGTAATAGTAGCCAGGTCCCTGGACCTGACCAAGCCTCCAGCTCCACCCACAGGCCCAGGGAACACAGAGCAAGGCAGCCATGCTGGCTAAAGCCCACTCGCCCATCCCTAGCCCTCTCGGCAGGACAAAAGGACCCCTCCTGCAAACCACAGGCCTGGCACTGGCTTTCATGCCAATGAAAAATTTTGTTTTGCTACTACACATTTGTACTACATGACAAGTCTTTTATTTGGAGACAAGTCTTGCTGCATACCCTAGGCTGGCCTCAGACTCCCAAATGTCTTCCTACCTCAACCTCCCAAGTGCTAGGATTACAGGTGTGAGCCACCACACCTGGCACTGTGTTATGAGGTTACCAGGGATCGAATTTGGGACTTTGTGCTTTTGAGGCAGGAACCAGAACCACTGAGCTAAATCCCTGGCCCCCAAACTGCTTTTTCTGCTGGCTCACAGACTCACAGGCCTGGTGACACTCTGGAATCCTCCCTCTGATGCTGGGTTAATGGTTTCCAGTACATTCATACCTCTGTGTGACTATCACTGTTATTTACTCTACTTCACTTTCATTATCCAAAAGAAACCCACATTCACCAGTAACTGCCCTTGGAAAGCTATTCACTTTTCCTTATATACTCCAGAAGTAAATATCGCTCTTAAAAAACTCACTGCCATGTGTATTTCAATTTTTATAATTTCTTACAAGATACATATACTGTTTTTTCCTTCCTTTCGTAAACTGTCCATTCATTAAGCCCATTACGGGACCTCACTGTGACTGTCTAGTTAATTAACTCAACCTCTCCCCCATAATTATAGCTGTTGCTCGAACAGAAGCAGAAATGAAAGCAGCTGCTGATGACCTCCCCACGCTGATGGAGAAGGCACCCAGCCTAGCAATAGGACAGACTCCAGAACTCACAGAGGGCAGAGAGGTCAACTTGGCTAGACATCCCTGCTGTCAGCTTCCAGACACATGAACACCCCGAAGTCCTGCCAGATATGCACGCCAGCGATCTTGTTTGATGTGTAGATTTTTCCTTCCATTTCCTGTTCCTCCCTTTTGTTTTGTACTCAGATTCTAACTTGGTTTTTTTTTTCTTTTTGTATTTGTGTGTTTGCAGGTCTAGGGATCAAACACAGGAATACTCTAACACTGAGCTACATCCCCAGTCCTTTTTATTGTGAGACAGGGTTTTACTAACCTGCCAGGCCAGCTTCAGACTACTGACCTTGCAATCCCTCTACCTCAACTTCCTCAGTAGCTGACATTTCAAGCATGTGCCACCACACCCTGCCAGAGTCTTTTCAAATCAGAGTTGCTATATACTCTTAATCATCTCTCAGTTTTTTTTGAGATAGGGTCTCATAATGTACTTGAGGCTGAGCATGAACCCACTATGTAGCCCAGGTTAATCTCAAACTCAAACGACCTTCCTCCTGCCTCAGCCTCAGGTGCTGTGATCACACGTATGCACCACTACACCCAGTGTAGTGGTGTATTTTGCATTTTAGGGGAGAAAGGGAAACATCCTTTTTTTTTTGTTTTGTGAAAACAACAGATTCTACAACTCCCAGACATATGGTATGCTTAACTCATACCAGTAACTATAAACCAGACCCCAGTGGAGATCTCCACAGGTAAACAGCTTGTAGACTGCACTCAACTCCTTAATTCGAAGAACACCTAGAATGACGGAAGGTTAAAAACTGCCTGGTCAATGTAACGAGACTCTGGCTCAAAATAAATGTTTTTTGTTTTTTGAGACAGGATCTCACTATATAGTGACCCTGAACTCACTATGTAGCCCAGATTGGCCTGGAACTCAAGGTGATCCTCCTGCCTCAGCCTCTTGAGTGCTGGGATTATTTTTAAAATTTTCTAAAAAGGTCTGGGGATGTAGTGAAGTGTGAAGGCCCTGGGTTCAATTCCCAGTATTGAGGAGGGAAAAAATACAATCTATCAGAAGGGAAAACTTGGCGTTTCTACCAATGTCCTAGTGATAATGACAGATCAGTAACTGCAAGTAGTCTACACTGGAACATCGCTGTCACAACCACCATAATCCCTCTGGAAATGGGGAGGCGGGGAGCCTTCAAATGCTACACGTGCCAGGCTAACAGGTCTCTCGATCATCTATTAAGATGTAAGAGGGGACGTTCACAGGTACAGCACAGCCATGACTGAAAAGACGCTCAGAGAGCTACCTGCCTGAATTTGATGATTTTTTTTTTTTTTTTTTTTTTTTTTTTTAGGTTTTTTGAGACAGGGTCTCGCTTTGTGGTTCAGGCTGGCCCTGAGCTCAGCCTCCAACTCACATCACAGCAATCCTCCTGCCTCTGCCTCCCGAGTGCTGGGATGACAGGCGTGAGCCACCACGCCCAGCACTGTGGTATGTGGTATTGGTTGCTGCTGGGTGTGGGTCTCCACACCCAGTATTGTTATGTGGTTACCGGGGAATCGAACCCGGGTCCTTGCGCTTGCGAGACAGGCGCCGGAACCACTGAGCTAACTCCCCGGCCCCTGAATTTGATGATTTTTTTTGTGCTCCAATCTTCTAATACCTCAAATGACCAAAAGCTTTGTTAATGATGTGCCATTATTCATAACAAATAATGAAAGGTTATGTCAGATTTGATTTTTCTGACCTGAGCTAATGATCCTCCTTCCTTTTTCAAACATTTAAAATGTGTGATAACTAAAGTCACTTTTCCACATTGCATTCCAAAGTAAATGTCACCACTCACTCTTGGGATGAGGTCACCAGTCAGCACGTGCAGTCTCAGTTTAAACCTCAAACTGCTTTCCAGGAAGCTCTTCCTGGACTGCAAATTCAAGCCCAATGCCTGACTCTGGAGAGTGACTGTTCTGGGTCTGCAGCATGTGAGCTGCTCTGAAACGGCAGAACTGAAGGCCAATCACAATTGTGCAAAGGTCCCACAGCACAAAAGGGGTCCAAGGACGCTAGCTACAGTATGTTACTGAAACAAGCTGCACACTGTAGGATGCCAGCAAAATTCAAGCTCTCGATCAAAATGAAAGCCCTGCCACGTCAGATCCATCCCTCCTATGCCGACCTTGAGCCCACTTTCTAGGAACAGGGGTAGACAGGCCAATTTTTTCCCAGCTTCCAGACCACAATGGGAAGTTCTGACTGGGTATACAGTCCCGAATGAGGTGCTATACCTAACAATAAGCAGCACCAGCAAGATGAGACCTGGCGTCAAGGAAGAGGATTACTAAAAATAAGCGATGATGGTTGTGCCTAGTGACAGTTGTGCACAACTGTCATCTCAGCCCCAGGGGGCTGAGGCAATAGGACCGCCAAGAGTTTAAAGCTAGCCTGAACCACAGAGCAAGACCTTGTCTCAAACAGCAACAAAAAACCTTGCTAAAGACTCTGGAAGCAAGACCGCCAGGGACTGCTGGGCCACCTTTAACTTGGGAACCCTTTACTCTGGGAGGGGAATGACCTCAGAACCAAACGATGTCTTCAGATCACTCAACTTGGAATTATTTGTTCTGCTCCAGTTCAATGAAAATATTTTTTTCATATTTATATTTATAAATATTTGTATTTAATACATTTTTTTCACAGGATGTTTTGATTTTAAAACCAAGGGCTTTAAACTTCAAGGGCTCACTTGGTCAGCACATATACTAAAACCAAGAAGTTCAAGAAAGCCATTTTTAACAAAAATTGTTAAAATCGCATACTTTGTAGTTTCATCTCTTCTAGAATAATCTCACCAGAGTCAGCAGTAGAAGCCTCCTACCTGTCAGCTCCTCTGGAATCTGAGCAACAATACTTCCAGGTCATTAACAGACACCAGCCATGCTTGGTCGATTACACGGAGACCTAAGTCCACTGCAGGTGTTGACGACTCGGGAGGAGCAGCAGTCCCGCTTTCCGAGCATGACAAACTCTGACACTTTGGACTCATTTCTAGTGCCTGGCGTCCAGCTTTAGAAACTCACACCATCTGATAGGCTCAGTGTCGTTGCTCATAAACTGTGACTGAAGATCCCTCCTCTAATTCCTTGGAACAGGGAGGAGATGCAATTACACGTGGCTTTGGAAATGAGTGAGATCCCCCAAACACTGTCCCCTGTCTTTTTCTCCCAAGCTGGAGCTCGGCAGGCTCGGACTCACGCTTGGGCTTCGCCTCTCCCTGGACGGACGAGGCGCGGATGTTTAGGAAGCTAATTCGCTCTAACCCATCTAACTTGTTCTCATCACACCTATGGGCGCGTAGGCCAGACCTCAAGCCTCTTCTCCCACTGTCACTACAGAGATCTCGCAACAGTCACCAACTCAACTGGGGCAGGGAGCAAGAGAGGCGACGGCCTGAACGGAACCAGCTCCTCCTGTCTTACAGGAGGCAGCCTCGTTCCAGATGTTGTCAGAGGCCACTGCCAGATGTGCAGGCGCAGGGAAAGCAGGGGCGCAGCTAGGGGCTGCCTGAAGGACGGGATGGGGCAAAGGACCAATCCGGGCGAAACGAGTCAGGCGCGGGAAGGAGCAAGCCAGCGAGGAAAGCAGGGAGGCGAGAGGCGGAAGCTGACAACCCGCGCCCCGGTGGGCTCCGGTTCTCTCACCAGAAAGCTGCGTTCAGCCCCAGGCACCACAGGGCGCTCCGGGCCGGCCGCTCCCACACCAGGGCCGCCTGCAGCCGGCTCAGCAGCGGCTCGTACGGCCCCAGCACCTCAACCAGGGCCCGCTCCGCCGCCTCCACTTGCTGGTCGCGCTCCCAGGAACCCGACGGGGCTCGGTGGCCCCTAAAAGCTGACCCCGCCGCAGGGTCCGCGGCCGCGGCCAGCCCCTTAGCCTCCGCCATCTCCCTAGAGCAGCCACAACATCCGGGGCCGCGGACAGTCACAATAACAGCGATTGCGCAGACGCGCCGGAGCCGAAGACCGCCCCTTCTCGCGGTGCGCATGCACAGAGTCCCCAGCGTGCGCACGCCGAGGAAAAGGGTGAGCGTTGCGTCAAAGAGGGCCGCGACGCGCACGCGCAATCTGCAGAACTGAAGCCACAGAATCAAGGAAGTGCCATCTCCAGTGCTCAGTTCTCATTGGAAGAGGGCAAGTTCGCAGGAGACGCGGGTTGTTTGGCGCCTGCGTCTTTTCGGCTAGCTGCCCAGCGAGCGTGCTGGCGTGAGCAGCTGAAGCGCTAGTCCTGAGAAGCAATGCCGAGGGAAATCATCACTCTACAGTTGGGCCAGTGCGGCAATCAGAGTGAGTGAGCCTTCAGCCTCTCCTTTAGCCGCAGCCCTTAGATTGGACGGGGTGATGTCACTGTGGGAGCCTGGACTCGCGCTGTCCTCGGAGTTCAGTCAGAAGGCGGGAGTCCCCGACCCAGGGTCCAGTTACCCAACCACCAGGGTCCCTCCTTGGTCCAGCCGCTGGATACCGCCCTTTCCTCCAACACTCCTCCGTCTTACGCTTGGACCCAGGCACTCGGGCCCCTAACTGCTCATCGGAACTTGCCAACCCAGATATTCTCTTTCCTCCCGCCCGCAGTCGGCTTCGAGTTCTGGAAGCAGCTGTGCGCTGAGCATGGCATCAGCCCCGAGGGCATCGTGGAGGAGTTCGCCACCGAGGGCACGGACCGCAAGGACGTCTTCTTCTACCAGGTGCCAGCGACGTGGCCCAGACCCTTTAGGGCAGCGGCCTGGTGCTGGGAACCTGCCTGGCAAGAGAGGCCGGCAGCTGGCTTAGCTGGGGGCTATGGGATTGGGCTCAGCGGCCCTCGGTGACCACCACCTGGGTCCCCTGGCAGGCGGACGATGAGCACTACATCCCCCGGGCCGTGCTGCTGGACCTGGAGCCCCGCGTGATCCACTCCATCCAGAACTCCGCCTATGCCAAGCTCTACAACCCTGAGAACATCTACCTTTCGGAGCACGGAGGTGGTGCTGGCAACAACTGGGCCAGTGGGTTCTCCCAGGTCATTTTTTTTTTTTTTTTTTTTTTTACACAGGGTCTCGCTTTGTAGTTCAGGCAGGCACTGAGCTCACTATGTAGCCTAGGCCAGCTGCAAACTCACAGCAACCCTCCTGCTTCTGCCTCCTGGGTACTGGGATTACAGGTGTGAGCCACCACGCCCAGCACTGTGCTGTGTGGTAGATTGCTGGTGCCCCTTAACCACCAGGCCTGGCATTGCTGTGTGTGGCTACCAGGGATCCAACCAGGGCCCTTTTGTTTGCAAGGCAAGTGCTAGAACCACTGAGCTAAGTTCCCGGCCCTTTCCCAGATCATTTGCTAGTTGCTTGCCAGGCCCACAACCCACTGTGACTGCACAGAGGGTGCTGAAACCAGGTCAAGAATGCATGTATCTCCAAAAAAAAGCATCTGTGCAGGTGCATTATATGCCAGAGCAGTGAGAAGTGCACGAATAATTACACTTTAGACCTCTCAACAACCCTGGAGGCTCTATACCTGGTACAGCCTCCAGGTCCATGATATCTGTCTTTCCAAAATCCATCACTTCTTTATCAGCAAAACTAAATTCAATACAGACAGTCTCTTATCAGATCTATACTGATCTATTGTTGTCATTACTCTAATCTTTCACTGTAGAAAGGTTAGTGTATTTGATTAGTATGATTTAGGACACCCCCCCCCCCCGCCGCCAAGGTTTTACTGAACATGCTTTACATGTGCCAAGCTGCCTTCCTAAAATCCGAAATATTTTGAGTTCCAAAGCATAACTGGCCCCGGAATTTTCGGTAAGGGACTGTAGGCCTGTGTTACTGCTTTCATTGGATGGAGGAAGAAACTGGGGTGTAGAATGGTTAAGAAATCTGCCCAGGATCTGGGGGTTTAGCTCAGTGTTTCTGGCACCTGCCTTGCAAGCACAAAAATCTGAGTTCAATCCCTGGTATTAAGAAAATCTGCCCAGAGCCATGGAGTAAGCTAACGCGTGACCTGGGCCACCTGAGCGTGCGGTGCCGCCTAGGAGCCATTCTTCCTGACCGTAAAACCAAGGCAGCTCTGTACCTCAAAGGGCTTTGCTCCCAGCATGCTGAGGTGCTACCGTGATCCCAGCACTGGGAAGCTGAGGCAGGAGGACTGAAGCCAGCCTGGGCAGTTAGACCCTGACCTAGACCCTGTCTTAAAATTTGAGGAGGAAAAAAAATGAAAGGGCGTAGGATGGAGCTCAGTGTGATGCTCTGGGGTTCCAGCTGCAGTGCCACAGGGGTCGGAGTGTTTGTCCCCCTGGTCCTGCCCCACGCGGACTCTCCTTGTGTCTGTACAGGGAGAGAAAATCCACGAGGACATTTTTGACATCATCGACCGGGAGGCAGACGGGAGTGACAGTCTGGAGGTGCGTGTCTGGGGTGCTGGTCGGCCCTGGCATGGAGGCCTGCCAGCTCCTTTTGAAGCCACCCCTTAGGCACAAGGCCCACCGTGTACCTAGGACTTGGGCCACGGGCCTTGCCGAAGACAAGGCAGAGTCTCCTCTGTGTGTGAGGCAGCGGGAAGGGCTCAGCAAGATGGGAGTCGGAGCAGTTGTGCGACGCGTCTAGTTTGAAGCCCTGCCACAGACACCACAAAAAGCACTGTACCTCTCCACACAGGGCTTCGTGCTGTGCCACTCCATTGCCGGGGGCACGGGCTCTGGTCTGGGCTCCTATCTCTTGGAACGGCTGAACGATAGGTAAGGGTACACTTGGCGCTGGCGTGAGGCAGGAGCCCACGACCTTACTTCCTGTGGGTGAGAGCGGGAAGAGCCCATCTCGCCCCTGCTACAGTGAGGAAGTGAAGTGACCCGGAGAGAGCGATCAGACGCTGGGGTTAGAGTCACAGCCTAGAATCCGGGCCTCCTGAAGGGCCAGCCAGTGAGACAGGTTGGAACTGGCTGAGATCCCAGTGTCCCTCTGCCCATCCTCTTCCTGGTACAGACTCAAAAGTGAAGTCTTCCTTTTCACTGGTTCTGTCACACCCAGTTTCTGCACCTGGACTTGCTAGTCCCAGATTTGTGGGAAGCCCTGTGTGGACCTAGCCAGAGTGTGTTGCCCTCTTTTCCTACCTCACCCCCAGGTACCCCAAGAAGCTGGTGCAGACCTACTCGGTGTTCCCCAACCAGGACGAGATGAGCGACGTGGTGGTGCAGCCCTACAACTCCCTCCTCACGCTCAAGCGGCTGACCCAGAACGCAGATTGCGTGGTGAGGCCCGTGTTCCACCTGCCCCCTCCGACCCCCACTTACACTTACTGCACTTAAAAACGCAATTCTAACGGACCAGGCGTGTTCCCTTGTAACCCGAGCACTAGTTGAAAG